>SRPV01001103.1:0-10738 GCA_018360135.1 Claviceps sorghi | reverse complement strand
CACTTAGCGAGTGATCCGTGCGCGCACACAAAAAAAAAAAAACACTAAAGAGAAAAATCCATATATACACGGTTTTTTATAAAATAAATTAGGAAGTGTAAATGCAGTAGTATAATTAATAAAGTAGTTATTATATAGAAAATCATATATAAATATTACACCTAATTATATATATTAGTATTAAAGCTTTATAGAAAAATTTTTTATATCTTTTTATACACTTTAGTGTATTTTTTTCTAGCTTTGCAATAGCTTATATACTCCTATAGCTATAGCTAGCTATAAAGCCTCTACCCTCTTAAAGGTTACTCTTAGTCTAGCTATATACTCCTTTTAAGTAAATTATACTAAAAGTCTATTCTACTATTAAAAAAAATACCTTAAGCTAAGTAAGCCCTATATCTCTTAGCGTAATCCTTAATCTATAACCTAGCCTTAAATATAAAGGCTTACTAAGCTTTAATTTTAACTACTTTACTAGTATAGCTTTAACCTTAATAACCCTCTTATAACTTAGCCCTTAAAACCTCTCTTTATTATAAATTTCTTCCTCTTTTTACTTTAATAATAATAATAATTACTCTAAAGTTATAGATATAGATAAAACTATTATAAATTAGTAGTAATACCCTATAAATCTAATGCCTTTTAACTTTTATTAATTTATAAAGCAGCTATACTAAGTCTAAAGAAATGCTTTTTTAACCTTATAAAAGTGTAAAAAAAGATATAATTATACTTAAAGAGAGGATTATAATTAAAACCCTAAATAAAATCGTAGGTTTTAGCCCTACTATAATTATAAACACCCTTAATTTATCTTATATATAGGTTTACTATACACTTTACTATATAATACTACTTTAGTATAAAAACTTAGGCTGCCTTATAATAATTCCTTTAGAAGTTTAAGAGCAGCTAAAAAGTGCCTTTTAAACCCTTACTTATTTAAAGCATTATCTCTTAGCTTAGCAGCTTTATAATACCTTTAACTTTCTTAAACCCTACTTAGTAGTAGCTATATTTATAGCCTTAGGAAATATTAAAGCTAATAGAAGACTTTAGCCTATAAATTATAAATTATTTTAGTATATAAGACACCTTTATCTTAAGTTTATAAAGCACTAAGGTTACTTATTAAGTAAGAATTAAAAGTGTTAGATTTAGTTTAATAAAACCTAAGTTAATAGAATTAGTAGCAATAGGAAGTATATTATAGTCTTTAAAGGTTAGTAGCATTTCCCTTAGTAATTAAAAGTATCTTTAACCTTATAATTATAGATAAGCCTATTAGTAAATTTAGTAAAATTAGAATGTAAGCTAATAGCTAAATGTTTTAGGTATGCTTTATAAGCAACTATAAGGGTATATACCTTATCTAAAATAAGAAATAAGGTACTATTACCTTTAAAATATACTTATAGCAGATTCTTCTGCTATTATATGTTTTTTAGCTAAAGCATTCTAATTTTAAAATCTAATAGAATAATACCCTCTTATACACTATAAAAAATATAACTAAGTAAATTTTAATAATATTTAATAGAAAGGAATTTGTTTAATAGCTGCTATATTTAGCTAACCTAAATCCTATAGAATATATATAGCTTTAAATAAAATGCTAAATTAATAATAAATATTCTATAAACTACTTATAAAATAATAAGCTAAATAAGGCAATTTATAATGCTTAGAATGCGGTGCTACTAGAGTATTTAAAAAAATTAGTGCATTTAATACTCTATAGGCTTGCGGCTATTAAGGCGGCATATAGGGGATATTTAGGGTATTAACTAGGGTTTATAGATACCTTTCTGCCTTAATAAATTACATACTATTTAATATACCTTCTAACCCTAGCCTATATTATTGCAATTTCTAAAGCGACGCCTGATTGGCCTAATCACCCCTGCGAAGTCACGACCTATAATCATTCAAGGATTGTACTGTACATATACCCATCCCATCCATGGGCCATGGCCAGCCCGCGACCCAGGCGGACCCAGCAGCGGTCGGAACGTGCTTGCAAGATTCCGAGGGGCAAACAGGCTCCCAGTTTCAAGTTGCCAACGCCAGTGTCTAGCCTGTCCAGCTTCTGCCTAAAGTAAGTACATATGTACATATGTACAATGTACCTGGCTAATAAGCCGAGCAGCCCCGGGTGCCTGAAAGCAGGAGGCGAAATCCCGGGACGAGAGGAGAGACACACGAGTTCCGAGGCTCGAACAGTTCCGAGGCTCGAACTGGACGTGGCTCCCTCCCCAGCGCAATGGCTTGCTGAATCCGGGATGCAGGGGAACGGCCGGCCGTAGCGAAGAATGGCTTTGCTCTATGTGCATTGTACATCTAGGTATGTCAGCACAAACAAACGTGGCTCGTCACCGAGCAGGCTACCATTAGAGACACCTGTGAACACGGGATGGAAAGTTGTAGCTTCCCAAGTTGGGGCTCTCGGCGTGCACATGATGGTCGCATGGTTCTTTTTTTTTTTTTTTCCCCTTTTTCCAGATGGCAGCCACATGGAGGATGAGAGCCACCTTGCTTTCTCGGGCTAGACCAGGTGGTCGGGTCTGGGAGACTGGGATGGCCTAGGATGGATGACCCGGCATGGTCTGGGATGCTCCGGGAGGTGACAAATTGCATGTGCCCGAGTCGTCTCCAGTCGTCTCCCCTGGGCTGAACCGAACAATCCACTCACTATCCACCACTATCCACTTTCCACGGTTGAGATCCGCCGCTTAGACTCCTCGTCACTGGCCACTTGATGTCTTCTAGAAGGACAGTCGGGGTCCTTCAGGGGCCCTTGTCAGGGAGTGAATAATAGCGTGCCCATGATTTGTGGAAATAGCACAAGACATGAGCAGCTGGAGAAGCCGCGCTGGCTGTCTATAGCTCCATTGTTGGTCAGCCATCTTGCGTGGTCCCTGGTCAGAGCTGCTCTAGTTTGCTTGACGCCGCTGCCATCGGCTCATCTTCCGGTTGACCCGGATCGAATCCATTGTGATTGTGCCTGTCATGGCAGGAACACGCGAGCCGTGTCATCCATCAGCCGGTCAGCCGTTCGTGGGCACTCAAAACCATCGTATGTCGTGTATTTTGTATGTACAGTGTGTGGCGGTCCTCGTCAAGACTGGAAGGTCCAGGAACCATCGGGGGGGGGGGGCGGATGCCGGGCTGGAAGCTATTTCGACGCGGCCGGGACCTAGACCGCAGCCACGACCCGCCGGGCCTCGATCGCTCCTGCTCCTGCTCCTGCGCCTGCTCCTGCTCCTGCCTTGGCTCCTGCGCCTGCCCCGGCTCCTGCCCCGGCTCCTGCTCCGGCTCCTGCTCCTGCTCATTTTCCTGCTCATTTCTGTCCTCACATGGACCCTCGCTCGCTCGCTCGCTCGGTCATTGTCGCCTGAAACTTTATTTTTCCGCATGTCCCGCTCGTCAGTCAGCCCGCCCTCTCTTGCTGCCTCCTTTCATTCTCGTCCTGCGTCCAACAACCGTCGCGACCGTCAAGCCTGTCGCCCTGTCTGTCATCTGTGCAGACCAGCGGCCGCCCACGGGCCCGTGTTGTCACGCTGTCAGAACGGCATTTCCTCAAGCGGCAGCGGCGACGCCACTGACTGCAAAGTGCCCAATACGCCAATTGCGACAAAAACACCTTCGAGACAAGACCATCCCACGCTGCACAGGCTCGAACCCCACGCGACCGCCTGCGCTCCCTCGGGCATCGTCTCCGCCCTACATCAACGCAATTGCCTCGGCCGGCTTGCTGTCCGAGCTGTGCGTCCATGGGGCTGTCCACGAACTTGGTCGAAAACCGTCCACCGCGACTGCGCAGCGCTTCCGCCCCTACCGAAGCATCATTCTGTTGTCATCGAAGCTTGGACATCAAGTCGGTGCTGGCTCCCCCTCCCCGGTCGACTCTTGACCGAGTCCAGACGATAAGATAGGCCACAACCATCGCATGCGTCATGACCTACATTGTAAGTCCCTCCGACAGGCCACCGAGAAGCGCACGGCACGACACTGCAAGGATGTCCTGCAAGGCGCACACCTCACGCATGCGCGCTGGCATCAAACTTGCATGCCGCCCCTGGGCTTCTCCTGGCATTCTAGTCTTGTTGCCCCAAGTCGCCCCCTCAAATCTATTTTCTCCCGCGGCTCGAGTCGTGTTTCTCGGTGGGTGCCACAAGTGTTGGTCTCTCGGCCGCAGCTTCTGCTCATGTTGGTGTCCCGCGCCGCTGGCTCCGATATGTCGCTTTCACACCATCTTCTCTCACCGCCTCTGTTGTTGAACAAGGAATCTGCTGGATTCCTTGTTGTTTTGCCACTTGATGACATGAGATCCGCCAATTGCGAGGCGCTGTTCAAGCTTCAAACAGAACTTCGGCAGCCGGACTGCACTCCAAGTCACCTGCCATGTCGTGTCAGACCAGCGTCAACACCGACACTTGTTGATGTAATCTCATGTCACACACGATTGAATATAATCTTCCCCGTCTTCCCTGCCAATGTGCCTTTTTGCTTCCTTTTCTTCCTGCACCAAGCACCAAGCACTTGGCAAGTTGGCAAGTGGGCTTTTGTTACGTAAAGATCTTGTTTTGAAAAGAAGTGATGCACGGGTTACGCTTCTGAATATCTCATCATGGCCATTCGCAACAAGCTAATCGATGAATTTCAGTTATGCCTAGCTCACTACTGTGACACTCATGGGCCAACCCCGTTAATGGTCACCGAGGGGGTGAGAAGCCCTTGTTCGGTGTGTTTCGAGGAACTTGATGTAACCATCGACGCAACATCCTCACAGCACAAGCCAGATAAGCGAGCAAGATCCAGCTTCCCTACATCCGCGCCATACTCTCAGTCCTCGGTGACCTTAAAAGATGCCCTGCGAGATCTGAGTCTTGGTCGAAGTGACTCGGCGCCAGCATCAGACCATGACGCCAGTGCACAACGAGCTTCGTTGCGTCGTTCTGGAGCCTGCAGGAATAACGCCAATAACGGAGCTTCCTCATCCGCCCTCGAGACGCCGCCGGAAAGCCCACGCCCCTATTTTCAGCAACCACGTCGAGACTCGAGCTTCAAGCGAACCTACGATGACACTGTCACAAAAAAACAAGGCCCATGCGACAATTGCGCCATGACGCTGCCTCGACGACAGCTGGCTGGCTCCGCCGAGGACTTGGTAATTGAAGAAGACTGCACTAGACTGCAAACCGTGGTCCCGTTCGAGCGCGTTTTTGGAACTGCAGGACAAGCATCTCCACCCAACTCGCAAACATCCAGTGATACGGACGGTGATCAAGAACCTAGTCAACGGCTGCGATGTCGGAGGAAAACCACTACGGTGACCAGCTCGCGAAACACTTCCTGCTCTAGCACCTCGACTTCGTCTGGGCGGTCCACGTATCATTTCCACTACATCAAATATACGTCTACTCATGAGCCGACTTTGCCCGGCTCATTCTCTCTATTACGAGCATCCTGCTTGAGAGCCTTGTCGTTTGAAACTCTACCACGGCCGCCTTCAACCTCGAATTCGATGTCATCTCCGCAGCTGAATTCTTCGCCTTCATTCGTTACGACACAAAGTCCTGGTTCTGCAGCCACTGGTGGACCGATTTTTTTCGGTGACGCCCTGGCAGGTTACACGACGGCATATATTTTCCGCATCCCTGACTTGCATGCCCGAGGTCATAAGCGAGTGTATGCGTTTCTGGCTCTCAGCACGCACAAAGAGAGGGTGGCCATGAAGACGTTTAGTATGATCTCACAGGCCTTTGGAGATCTAGCCACATGGATTCAGCAACTCGCAGAGGCCGAAGCGGAGCGCACAACCGCGAATTCCTCCCCAACCGGCAGTATCATGTACAACGGCAGTGCCATATATAACGGAGGGGCCAAGCCACAGCCACAAGCATCTGCGTTCGACGCCCCTGCTGCGGTGGATCGATCTAGCAGCAGCTTCTTGACTGGAGGCAGTGCATTTACCAGACGCATGGGTTGCGGGCCAGGGGCCTCATCCCTGAGAGCTCGGGGTCTTCCCGAGCTAGTCGGTCAGCCCGATTTCTTCATTCAGCTGCACAGCCAGTTTGTGCGGCTTCTTTTCGAAATCGGTGTTCTGCTGAACTCTTGAGCCTCTTCCTTGAGGCATTATCTCATCTCAGCTTGATGGATTCCGTTTGACTTGCGAGAATCGTTTACTTCTTTCGGGCCACGATATGGCTCACACTCCCCACTGCACCTCGCCATCGTACAGATGGTGCAATTCTCATAATACCCATCACTGCACTTGAGAACCATGGCTACAAACGAACAAAAACGAAAGAAAACAAAAAATCACAGCTTGGTCTCTGGCCTACGTCTTCTCATTATTTGTTTTGCATAGCATCGGCGTTTAGAGGTCATGGCTCCATTCAATCGGGATGACATGGAGAACGCAAAAATCATCGCTTGAACTGTCATTTTCTCATTTATCACAAGGCCTTTATTCTAACCGCGGTGTTTATGGAGTTTGCAGCGACTGCCGTTATGAGATCCGATTTGTCTTGGGACGGAGCTTGTCGGATAAATGGTCGAGGCTCCATCAGAAGCCCTTGTATTTATTGAATTGGTACGGCAATGCACGACTTGTCTACTCGTTTTCTTTTTCTTTTTTTTTCTTTCTGCGCCTCGACGGCACATCAACGACTCTCTTTTCGCATCAGTTTGTCTTTTTCTTTTCTTTCTTTTCTCCTTTGTCTCCTCTTTGTCTCATTAATACAATTCTTGTGCCTTCATGTCTACCGAGACGGGTATTCATCAAGAGGCAAGGTTCCAGGATGGAGTCAGCAAAGCATGATACCAAGACCTCAAGACAAGAATAAAAAATCAAGTTGAGAGATTTCGCAGTTGCAAAAAGCGTGAGCTTGTTGAGAGACCCCATCCCAACTTTTTACGCGGCCACGTGAACCAAAGTCTTCCCAAAGAACCGCTGTCTGAGTCCTGGATACAGCTCACTATGTACAGTGCATATTTGTTCCTGGTGACCAATTCTGCTCACCGTAGATGGAGTTCTACATGGCTTTGTCCACCAGTCATCCAATACAATTTTGCTGGCGATGGTATTCCGGTTAGACATGACCTTCTTCGCAGACATCGCAAGGACAAAAGGGCGGGAAGATGGAATAGATTACTAGTCGTAGTGCAAAATTACTGGAATGGTACAGAGCGGAAAGCCAGGATGATGCGTTTATGCTCGTGGAGAAGATGTAGTGTATTTTTAGCGACCGAGCAGCCCCTTGAAGGAGAAGGAGGAGGGTTCTCCAACTGGCCTGCTCGAAAATTTCATTGACTAGATACAAATCGGCCGAATGTTTCCATTACTCTCCCCGGATGAAAGTTGCCTCAAGACGTAATCCGCCGTAATTTCTTGATTTACAAAGCCATTTTTCTACTTGTAAAAGTCAAACTTGTTGTCGTCGCTGGTACCCTTCACTTGGCTAGAATAGGCGTCTTCCAAATCACTCTGAATGATATTGTATCGATTCTTGCGAACGGCGCGAAGACCGGCTTCCTGCATAATTGCGGCAATGATGGCACCAGAGAGAGGATCGTTTCGGACAATCAAGCTATCGAGATCGACTTCGGGGGCGAGTGACATCTTGCTGGCAATGGTGGTGAAGATGAGACGACGCTCGCGACGGTCACGCAGAGAGGGAAACTCAATCTTTCGATCTAATCGACCGGGACGGAGCAAAGCAGGGTCCAGAGTATCGGCGCGATTGGTGGCCATGATGACTTTGACGTTGGAGGTCTGATCGAAACCGTCCATTTGGTTGAGCAACTCGAGGAGTATACGTTGGACTTCGCGGTCCGCACCAGTCTGGGCATCGAAACGCTTCGTGGCAATAGCATCGATTTCGTCGATGAAGATGATGGCGGGTGAGTTCTCCCGGGCCATACGGAAAACGTCGCGAACCATTCTGGGCCCTTCGCCCAAGTACTTCTGCACAAACTCGGATCCTACAACTCGGATGAAACTTGCCGTGGTGGAATTCGCCACAGCCTTGACAAGCATGGTCTTGCCCGTTCCCGGAGGTCCGTACAACAGAACGCCGCGCGGAGGGTCGATACCGATCTGCTTGTAAAGATCAAAGTGCGTCAAGGGCAGCTCGACCGCTTCTCTGATTTCTTGCTTCTGCATATCCAGACCACCAACATCAGCGTATGTCACGTCGGGCTTCTCGTCGGCGCCGAGCATGGCAATAGATGAATCAGCCTCTGGCGGTAAGATATCGACTAAAGCATTTGAGTGTCGATGAAGGGCGACGGATGAAGAGGGTTTGAGCAACTCCCGGTCGAGCGTCGAGAGGATGCGCACAACGTAGTTGGATCCAGTACTTGACTGAACAATACCGGTGCTACCAAGCGCAAGAGGCGTAGAATTAGTAGCTGCCTTCCATATCGGACTTTTTTTTTTTCTCTGCATCGAAGAGCTGTAAGGGCTTACTTTTGATCAATAGCCTCCATAAATTGGCCGATGACCAAGGGCACACTTTGGATGCGCTTAATTTCTTCTTGAGCTCGAACAAGCTCACGCTTCAAGCTCCTGTTCCAAAAGCGATTAGATATTGCCTTGCATGAAATCAAGTCGGTTGTAAAGACATCACTCTTGTTACGACACTTCTCAGGACATTGGAGAAGAGGCGGGTTTGCGTTCCATCAGAACATACCTCTGCTCATCTTTGATATACTCCTCTTGCAACTGAATATATCTATAGATTTCGTCAGCTCATCTCCTGACTTCTCCATGGGCTTATCAACGGCAGAATTCAATGCACGGGGAGGTCCGACAGTGCTCTGCAAATAATTACGAGGGTCATTGCTCACTCCAATTGTCGCTGCAACTTCTTGAGTGTAGCATAGTCATCGCCGCCCTCGGTCGGTAGGCCTTCAAACGAATCGATATTAGGTATGGCTGAAGGAGAGGTCTTCTTATGCGGCGGTAGGTGGTTAGCCTGAGTCTCAACGGCAATGTCGCCCATGATCAAAGAGCAGCGCAGCCACCCGCGCGGCAATCGAATTCCGGATGCTAGTTGCGGGACGAGGACGCCGAGAGAGCTGTATCTCCTGCGTGAATGCAGATAAACGTCGGAACGAGACCAGTTCTCCCTCGACCTCTGACTGAAGCCGAAATCACAGGGGATGGCGGTGGTTGAGTATCGTGACAATGGCGAGCAGGTTGATGGCAATGGCTGTGCTTCATGTCAAGCTCGTCAGGAAGTGTAGGCTTCGATTGTGCACGTAGCCTCGTGGTGCTGGGTTGCGGTGGAGCGGTAGCTTAGTCATGCCTTTATGGCCACCAAGTGCAAGCAAGGTCTTCACATGATACG
The DNA here is from genome assembly GCA_018360135.1 of Claviceps sorghi. Taxonomy (NCBI): domain Eukaryota; kingdom Fungi; phylum Ascomycota; class Sordariomycetes; order Hypocreales; family Clavicipitaceae; genus Claviceps; species Claviceps sorghi. Next base: position 1,373 of record SRPV01001103.1, on the reverse strand, counting down.
ACAACTCGCGGAATGTATGGATAAATACCTAGGTACTTACCTAGGTACCTACTAAGGTACCTAGGTACCTACCAAGGTGGGTCCTTATATCTAGTAAGTATCTAAGTACCTAGATAGGTACCTACCTATCTAGGTAGGTATGTACCTACTTATGGGTAGGTACTTATCTAGTACCTAGTCCTTGCTTTCGGCTCCACCTGCCGCCTCATCTAGCCCGCGTTTACCTGCGTGACCAGGTTAGTGCCTACCTCCTAGACACATGCCTATTACTCGCCTTCCCTGCAAATATCGACAATGCGGCACGAGATACCCAAGTTACCTGTCTGAGGTAGGTAAGTACATAGATACTTCGTAAAAAGGTAGTATCTTAGTATCTAGTAGCTGGCATTTTACAACGTTGGTGGTTGTCACTTTCAACCACTGTCCGCCTCCCCGCTCCCCGCCTCCCCACCTTCTCTACTTCTGCATGTGCGTGCCTGCCTAATGGGCAAGATACCAGATAGGTAGGTACCCAGGTACCTATCGGCCTATCTGCCTGCTAGGAATATCCGTACTTGGGAACCTACACACATGTACAATGTACATGGCTGCCGGACTGACCAGATCCGATGACTGTCACCACCAGTGCGGCCAGGCTCCTCTCAGTGTGCGCTTTTGACCAGACATGTTCTCTCCGCTGGTTCCTGTTTCCTCGCCGTGACTTTATTCCTTCATTCCTCCTTGTTTCTTCTTTTATCTTTCACCCCCTTTTGTCCATCCTTCTCTCATCCGGATTCCGTACCATCCACCATCCCTTACTGTCCAGAATCATCCAGAACGCATCATCTCATTGACTCCGGGCGTGACACTGCCTCGTCTCCGCCTTTGTTCTCCCTCTTCCTCCGTTCCGTTCGCTCCGTCCGTCCGAACCTTTTTTTCTTCTAGCTTTCCGTAGTCGCCGCCCCGTCTTTGGGCTCGACACTCGGTCGCTTGCTCACGGCGGCCATCGCAGCCTGACATCGTTTCGTGGCAGCTGCCAATCATACCACACCATCTTACAAACCACATTACGCCGACGCATTTGCGCTTACTCACGGCCAACCTGCCTTGACTCTTGAGCATCCCATCTCTCGACACTCCGACACGGGGTGACCAAGTCTCCTGCACCCCACCACCACGCACGTCACCTGCTGTCAAGTTGCTCCTGTGAAGCCTGCGCTCCCTTAACTTGTCTCCACACACTTACTACCAACCCCTTTGGCCTTGTGGCCGTTGTGGCTACTCCGTTTTCGTCTGCCATTTAGTTTCGGGCTTCGTCTCTTGTTCCCTTTTTCCTTTTTTTTTTCTTCTTTTTTCTTTTTTCTTTTTTCTTTTATTTATTTTATTTATTTTTA
>SRPV01001102.1:0-10769 GCA_018360135.1 Claviceps sorghi | reverse complement strand
CACAGGGTCGAACCTTTCTGGAATCCTGGATGCTGGTCGCATGTGGAGATACAACTATTTTTCCACAGGGTCGAACCTTTCTGGAATCCTGGATGCTGGTCGCATGTGGAGATACAACTATTTTTCCAGACCCAAGCTCCTGTCACTCCTGTCATTCCTGTCACTCCCGTTGTCCGCGTTTCCGCGTCGATGACCCTGAAGGACGTTCTAGAAGCGGGAATTCAACGCTGGGTATGATCCTCATTTCCTTCCCAGCTAAGATCGAGTTGGACCGGACCTTCTGTGCCTGTCACCAAAGGTGGCAGCTTGTGCCCTTTGAGTACGCTGATTCCGGGAGAGGAAATCGACGAGACACTGGATAATTCCCTCTCGCACACCAGACAAAGAAGATCCAAGACTGTCCACTCCATCAGGCCGTCCAGAGGAAACACAAGGACTTCAGCCACAGACAGTTCTTGGCTAAGGAGCAGCTGTCATCGTCATCTTTTCGCCCCAGTTGGAACTAGTACGTCGTCCCCTGATCCCTAGGTCTCCAAGAAAACGACAGCGGAAGGGTGGGATCTCCCCGGAATTCCGCGCAGCAAAAGACAGCTGGCTCCGCACAAAGTGGCCATCCATGCCCATACCTCTACAGCGAAATACGTCGTCTTCCATATTGAGTATGGTAAAATCACCCTGGTTTTGGTACTAGCTGCAATCATCGATATAATCCCAGCATAGCCTAAAGAACCTCTCTCAGAAAAGAAAGGGAAAAAAAAAAAACCGATTATGGACGGCTACTATCACCACTTCCTGGTATCAATGTCAGAAGTGGGAGGCTATACTGCCGGTAAGACGGATGAGTTGAGCACTTCAGCACTTCCTAACCATTCCATTTCTGTGCCCGGGTCAGCAATGCAGAATTCTTATCATTACTTACCAAACTTGGGGTCATTGCCGGTTCAGCACAATCTACACATTTCCAATGCTGGCAAAGCTCGCAAGAAGTCGATGACGGGATCGGCCTTTGGATTCGAACATGTCAAGCACCGGCGGACTCGATCAGGGTGTTTCATGTGCCGTAGTAGGCGGATCAAGGTATACATTCCATGAATTAACACAATCCGGCGTTATGAGGCACAGGAGTTGCAGCACTGACAAGAGTCCTCTGTCCCTGTTGTGAACCATCAGTGTGATGAGACTCGACCAATATGTGAACGTAAGTCTCCCCGCGAACCAACTTCATCTCCATCCCTCCTTCTTCCTTTTTTCCTTTTTTCCTTTCTCTCCTTTCTCTCCTCTCCTTTCCTTTCTTTCCTTTTATTTTATTTTTGTTGTAGGAGGGTAAGGCCGGAGCTTGAAGAGTGTTGACTCTCGGATAGGCTGCAAGAAAGGCAATCGAGATTGCGTGTACCCTGATCCTCCGACCTCGAAGAGCGCCAAGTCAAAAGACGGAAGAGTCTCGCCGCAGAGGACGAGCCCGAAATCATCCAATGAGGGCGAGAATGGCGACGACGACCAAGACGCGAAATCCCTGGATACGATCATGGACGAAGATGACCGCGTAGAATCATCGCCTGACAGAAATTCTGACTGTCAAATGCCAGAATGCTGGACTAGGGGCTCGTCCATCCAAGCTTCTGCCAGACGGGAAAGTGCAGACGTTGCATCGCAAAACACGAGTATAGAGTTTTGCCCTTCCACTTCGAACGACCAAGGTTCGACGCCAGGGCTGTCCCTTGATCCGAGTATTCCGACAGAAGGCTATACCGATTGGTCACATCTTCCGGCAGACTACCAGCACTATCTCAATTACTTTGTGGAGAACATCACCAGTTTTCATTATAGCATCTCACACGACGAAGAAAACTTTTTTGGCAGGATATTACCTTCTTTAGCAGTGCATCACGAGCCTCTGCTAAACGCCGTCGTTGGCTTTTCTGCTTATCACTCGACGTTACGGAACCCGAACGGAAAGCTCCAAGAGTTCTTGAAGTACTACAACAGGAGTGTCACGCTACTCCTAGAATCGATCAATACCAAAAAAATGGACAATGTGTTGACTCTGGCGACTATTCTTCAACTTTTGACTACTGAGGCAAGTGTCCGCTTGGCGACGAGGGGACAGCCCCTGGAACTTTGTCTGACTCTTTGCAATAGGAATATTTTGGTGACTGGATAAATCTCATGGGGCACCAAAAGGCGGCCTTTCAAGTAATTCGCAAAATCTTCAGCCCCGAATCCATCCTGCACACTGTCATTGGAAGAGCGTGTCTGGATTGGTATACGAGATACGACTGCTTTGTTGCGTTGATGGGTGGGTTCCCGACGGACCTGCCCAAAGAATGGTTTCGTTCGATGAACGATTATCACCGGTGCCGCGCGGTCGCCAACCCCGACGACTTAAACTGCAAAATCAGCCTTCGCTCTACCGAGTTACGCGCCATATCATACGACATGTCCATGCTCTATGCCCGTGGCGGCCGCGGTCAGATTGCCCCCGAAGAGTTTGCACAGGAGCATTCGAGAATCACCGAGAAGTTGTTGGAGTGGAAGTCCACCTGGAATAGCATTCTTTCGCTACCCGAATACCTCGTCACGGATTTCTCTTACAGAAGAATGGCCGACCCGGACGACATTGTGGATCCATATATGCCCGGTCTACTCTACCGAGGGCCTCTGTTCACCAATACACTCATCAACACGGAGTGGGAATCCATCATGATTATGCATCTATCACAATCCTCGGATACGCCCGCGGAGCAAGTGTTTCTAGAGATGGCAAAACATGCCTACACCATTTGTCAATATTTCGAGGCCGTAGAATACTGGCCGCTGAAGCCCAAGGGGGCGCTCATTCCCTTGCAGTGCTGCGTTTCCCTGGCGTCTCTCTTCCTGCCCCGAGACTCTCGACACCAAATGTGGGCTCGTCGAAAACTTGCCTTGATGGACACGATGGGGTAAGTTCCCGCATGGCCCTCTTCTCCTAGTCTCCAGCCTGTCCAGCATGTAGATCCAGTTTCTAAGAAGGAAGACGGGCCAATAGTTTTATATATCCAACTGCACAACGCTTGAAAATGGCCCAACTGTTTCGGGACCCTTCCTGCGCCCGCTGGTGGCTACCGCACGACGAAGGTCTGACGCCCGTCCTGCAAGCCGTGCGAGCCTTTGCCGATGAAAGAAACACGGCAGCCGTCCATGCCCAATATGAGAACATCCGAGAAGTACGGCATTTGTTTGCGAAACTGGAATCCGCCGAGGCGGCTCTCATGCAAGCCGGCTGCGGAAATCGACCAGCATGAACACGTCCGCTACACGGCCCCAAACATTCAACACCCTTGCCTACGCACGAAACAAGTGGGAAGGGAAACGCAGCACAAGGGCTCGCCCGCCAGGCTTCTCTCACACGAGCGGCAGATGTCTACCGAGAGAGCAAGTGGCGGTGCGCGGAGGGGAGACGTGTCGGGGGTCATGCCAGTCGTTTTGCGTCTTGTACGAGTGCCAACAGCGACGGGCGGAACAGGAAATGGTGCCCGAAACATTCCCAACAGATGACTTTCATCCTACGATGCCACTTGGGCGGGCACGGGTGCCCGTACGAAACTAAGACAGGTCCAGTTCGACAAGCATGTACTAATATGGCGAATGGAGCGCCAAAAAAAACAAAAAAAAACAAAAACAAAAAAAAAAACAAACAGAAATAAAAAGAACAGAAACAGTGAATAGAGGATATATATTGTAAAAAAATCACATGCACCTCTGCTAAATGAGCGGCTCTCCACCTCCGTTGACAGAACGGGCCCTGAATTATGTCATCATACCCTCTTTTTGACCAAGCATCGCGTTTCAAGTATGTCCATGGCCGTTCAAAAGAAACCACGTGAATGGAAATTAAAAATAATAGTGCAGCTGTAGAAAACCCCACCCCACCGGCGTTTGTTCTCCCATGTCTCCCACGTACGGGAGCCACCGGGTGCGCTGCTTTCTACTACAATACCATGGAGCGGGGTACTGAATGAATGAAGAAACGTGGAATGCAGAATGTAGAAGGGAGGATAAAGAACGATGATGACGATGATGTTGTCTTTAAGAACCGGCTCTTGTAACTAATCACGTCACATCACAAAAAGGAGGTCACTCCGGGTCCATAACCTGACCTGACTCCCCAGTCATATCCTTTGTCTTAATGTCCTCTGTCTGTGCCGCATTCTCCTTGTCGAACGGGTCTATATCCTCGGTCTCGCTGGACGTCAACACGTCTTTGGCCTCGTGTTGAGGCGTAGTTCCTGAAGTGTCTTGCGGTTTGTCCTCGGGACTGTCTTCTGCAGGTTCCGATGGCTCAGATGGGCCTTTCGGATCCTCCGCCGGTTGTGGTTCTGGCTCATTGTCTGAGAGCATCGTCGTGACGTTTAGCAATTCGTCTCTCGCAGCGGGTGATTCGGCTTCGTCATCCACTGTCTCCTCTGACGCCGAATCTGAGTCTGCTGATTCCTTTGTTGTTGACGCGCGATTTTCAGCTTCAGCTTCAGCGAGGGACTCGGCATTGTCTTCCAAGTCTCGAGATCCTGTCCCTGCCACGGCGGACTGCTTCTCCACGATGACCGGCACCTCTGCCACCTCCGACTCCTGGGGGCCCGGAAGATGCATGTCTCGCGTCTTGCCCGAGACATGCTCTGTATCCTCCTCGTCGGTCTCTATGACCGTTGTGACCGCGCTGCCCGTCGACGGACTACTTCTGATGTGCCTCCGGGTATTCGTGCGACCGCTTGGATGCAGGCTGTCATCGTCGGGCAATACACTCTGCCGTTGCTGAGATGGTGGCTTCAATATGACCGGAGTAGGCTTTTCCACTGTTTCAGATTCAGCAGATGTTCCGTCGAGTCCCTCTGCCTCCGGAGGAAGCTTGTAGTTCTCGGCTGGTAGCAGATCATACAGATCGCATACTGTTTTGAAGAGTATGTACAGCCCGCTCTGGCTCTCTATTGACCAAAAAACACTGCGATGTTGGAACCAGGCATGCGCGAAGATCCTATGAAGCCTTCTGAATACATTGACGAGGTTCTTAATCCCCATATTCTTGCTGTGGGCGTCGCTGAGAACGGCAAATCTGCTAGGAAACAGCTTCTGGTCCGAGACAACGTTGGCCGCCCAGTCCAGTGTATGGCAGCAGTAGTCGATGGCACAGCAGCTCTTGGGCTGCTCATGAACGGCGCAAAGAAATTGCCACTCTGACGCGCGCATCTCGGGACAAGTCGTGGCGCTACAAGGTGGTGTATCGAATAGGAAGCCCACGATGAGGGAGTTGCAGTGGGATATGAGAAATCGACAGAGCTCGTAGAGCCAGATGGTGCGATCGATTCCAGCGGGGGGTGTAGCAATCTGGACAGCAGCGTCACGGGTTATCGCTCTCCTTTTGGATTCTGTGTGGTGGTAGTGAAGAGCGGCGAGATGCTCCTGAAGCTGGAATGCCGAGTCGAGCTGCAAGAAGCAGACTAGATTAGCTTGATACGTTCAGATCGCCTGGCGTAGGATTCCTCTGCCTCCCTGTCTTTCATTCTTGTACTTTTCTTTCCATCCTCCCTTCCACCCCAAGCGACATGAAATCTATTCGCAGCTTACCTCGCTGAGAGGCACGAGCGGAGGCCCCGCAGCCATATCGGCAGCTTTCGTACCCGGATGAATGCGACGCTTGGAATTGGCATCCAACACAGACTGCTCCATCATGGTCGCATGAGGATTTGCTGGTGCTCCGCCAGAGGGTGAGTTAGGACTGATTTGTATCTCTGCTGGGGGAGGTGGACTCGGCAGACGAGGCGAGCTCGGAGCCAGAGCCATTACTGGCGTTTGCTCGAGAGGGCGGATGTCAATACGCGGGATTGGCGGAGATGATTTTTGGACAAAATGTAGTCGAGTCTGGTCATACTTGGGATGCTGTGTAGAGAGAAGCGTAGCTCCGTGATAGGCGCATCTATATTTTGTTTGCACCTCGCATTCGGGAACTTGCGAGGTACCACCGTACCAGGCTGGTTACTTTCTTCTCAAAGTGGATACGAGCGGCTTAGTGGGGCGTACCTTCCGGCATAACTCTTTCAGCAGGGATTGCGGTATCAACCCGCTTTTTTCTTTTTTCTTTTCCCTTTTCTTTTCCCTTTTCCCCTCTTTTTTTCTTTCTTTTTTTTTTCCCTCCCCTCTCCTGGCTTGTTTCGACAGCACGGGTGTCCGGAACCCCCTGCTGGAAAGTCTGTCCTATTTCGTCATTGCTTTCTTGAGCCTTAAGCTTTAGTGCAGTCTTTTGTACATCTGAAAAGAAATGTAAACCTGTCGCATACTTTCTTTGAGCCAAGCTGTCGACCCCTGCCATCGCTTTCAGCAACACGATATCCTCTTTGATGATGGACTTCGATGACGATGCTCCTCCAGAACTAGTTGACGCGACGGGGCAGATTCAGGAGGAAACTGAGGAAGCAACCGTGAAAGTTCCCATTACGATCGTGACTGGTTCGTAGTTCTTCTTGATTCTGTATTCAATCCGTCTCCAAAACAAGATTGACCTGAAACGATTGTCCGATTTCCTTAGGGTACCTGGGTGCCGGGAAAACAACACTGTTGAATTACATCCTCACCGCTCAGCATGGCAAGAAGATCGCCGTAATTATGAATGGTTGGTGGGCGGAATATACCTTTGGCATTTCTTGTTCCATATTTTGATACTCTTAAGGAGATTTTTTCTGACCGTCGAACCGATGTTTCATATTCCAATCAGAATTCGGAGACTGTAGGTCATACTGGTAGATGATGCGCATTTCACGAACCTCAACTCTAACTTCAGTAGCACTGGACATTGAAAAGTCGCTTACCGTTAATCAAGGCGACGAGCGAGTTGAGGAGTGGCTGGATGTTGGGAACGGCTGTATCTGCTGTTCTGTCAAGTAAATGACTCCTGCACGTGCCAAAAAAAAAAAAAACCCTGTTTTCTGATTCTAACGTTGACAGGGACACCGGTGTCAACGCCATTGAGTCTTTGATGGAAAGAAAGGGCGCATTTGATTATATCCTGCTTGAAACGACCGGTCTTGCAGACCCGGGCAATATTGCCCCCCTTTTCTGGGTCGACGACGGTCTGGGAAGCACCATATACCTTGACGGTATAGTCACTCTGGTGGACGCCAAAAATGTGCTGCGAAGCTTGGACGAACCAAAGGAGAAAGTTCCAGGCCACGACGAGCACGGTGATCGCGGTCCGCTTATGACCACAGCACATGTCCAGATTTCTCATGCTGATGTTGTTGTAATTAACAAGTCAGATCTTGTAACAGAAGACGAGCTGGAGCTGGTCAGGGCCCGGATCCAGTCTATCAATCGCTTGGCTAAGCTACACATTACTGAAAAGAGCGTAGTGCCCCAACTTGAGGGCTTCCTGCTCGATTTGCATGCCTACGATCAATTCAACGACGCAGATGAGCGTCTGAAGGGTCACAGTCATCTAGATCCTGTGAGTAGAACCCTGGACATGCTCTGGCCGAAAGTACAGGCTGACTATTCAGACGATCTCGACCATGTCCATACCAGTGCCACGTCTCCATGCCTCGAAGTTGAAAGACGTGGACAAGTGGTTGCGGTCCGTTCTCTGGGATAATACACTTCCAAAAAGCAATGGCAAGAATGACTTCGAGATTCACAGAGCAAAGGGCCGTATTGTGCTCAATGACGGCAAGGCCAAAATGCTGCAGGGTGTACGAGAAGTTTTTGAATTGAGCGATGCGCCTCAACCAGGAGAGGGGCAGCCGGAACAGGGCAAGATTATCTTTATAGGGAGGAACCTTTCAGAGGCAGATTTTGTACAAAGTTTCAATCAGAGTATCTGTTAGAGATGAGACAAACAAAGATCCGTTGAGAAGAGTACCGGCTATATTCGCGTCTATACCGACGTTGCGGTTTTTCTTTTTTCCTTTTTTTTCTCCTTTCTTCCTTTTTTCCCTTTTTTTCTTTTTTCCTTTTCGTTTCTTTTTTTTTTGTTCCCAAGCTGTCTAACTGTCTGGTGCGGCGTTGCCTGTAGATGGGTCCTGTCTGGAAGAACTTCTCCTCAGCCTTGGCATCGGCTGTGGGTGGCAAGGGTGTGTGATTGGTCCTAATGCTGCCTTCGGCACGGACCCATTTGAATCCGGACAGCATCTCACGGTTTAAGCCTTGTTAGCCTGCCCTTGGTTATCGATGCCAACGCAGAGCTGGTGACCAGATCTTGCTTTAATACCGACGAAGGAAGGATCCACGACCGCGCACGCAGCGACGCCTCGCTTCAGCTTCTACCAAAGATCGGAATTCCCAGCCGTCGCATTCCTTATATCTATCTATCGGCTCCCCCTCGACTGCGAGACATCATGAATCGGCCAGGTAGGGCATACCCAAGTCCTCGTCCACTCTCAGATTGGATATGTACCGTTTGCTGGCTGCGCGGCCCCCGGTCAGGCATTATCATTGTCAAGCCATTCGCTGGCTGGCCACTGAGACGATTGAGCAGTATCCTTGTAGTACTCGGACCCAATTTCACGTGGCCAGCCTTCGCGACTCGTCCAGACACTATTCGAGCACAAAAGCCAAGCGGCGGGACAAGCAGGCTTGTTGTCGAATCGAGCTTCCAATATGCGCTGTCTTGTCTGGACGTCAAAGCGACCACCGGATCCAAGAGGAGTTTTTTGATTCGTCTGAAGACCGCCGCCGAGCTTAAACAAACCGCTTTGAATTGAGCTGACGTATTTATTGTGCATTAGGACCAGTGCCGCAGGCTCTGAGGGGCATGCCTGGGAATTTTGGGGCCCAGCAACAGAATCCGCAACCTGGACGATCGGTTTCGAGTCGCATACCGAATGGAAAACTAGGTACGAAAAGTTGGACTCGCAACACTTCCGTCAAGCTCGACCATGCGGGGTTGTATGCTAACTTGTCCCCGTTTTGTCCTCTCGAAGCAACAAACAATGGATCTGGATGGGCGTTTGGTGGCAATGTTCCGATGGGAGGCGCCGGTTTCCAAAACCAAGTCCGACAACTGGGAGGAAACGTCAGCTTTGCGCAAAGTTTGAGCGGGTCGCAACCTGCCACTCCGTTGGATTTATCGTACGTGCCTGCCGCATCTTCACACATGACTTCCACTTCATCTTGCGACCTTTTCTCCCCATTTGGTTCCGGCCAACCTATGAGTCCACCTGGTTTCCAATGCCCAAGCGACTCTACCTCAGCATCCTTTCGAGGCCATGGCGAATAGCAACGTCGACGAGGCAAGCTCGCCTGTGCCCTCATCCACCAAACAGTCAACTCTCGATTATGCTGCAGCTCTCAAGGGGTAAACTTGGTGGTCCAATCTCTACTGCTTATTTGTCTCACCATAATGAATCTATGGCTTCTGTCGAATGGTCTGTGGGCGGACGAGAACATGCGCTAACCTTGTATCCAGGGAGTTCCCCTCATTATCCAACAACTCTCAGCTAAACAGCGCGAACTCAGGGTCCATGTGGGCCTCCGCAGGATCTAGAAATATCGGCGGTCCTGTACAAAGAAATCAAGGCGGCCCGGTTTCGTCTCAGCAGGGCGCTCAAGAAGACATGTTTGGAGGCGCATCTTCTCGCATGGCTAACAACCAAGGCTCATTCCGATTTGGAAATGAGGGGAATGTTTTATCTACCTCTCAAGGGCAGCCCAGCACTGCTGACGAGTTTCCTCCTCTAAATAGAGGCGGTAATGGCGAGATTGGATCGGATCGCAATCAAAATCTCATGTCGTTAGGGTATGGATCGCAGCATGGGGCTTCCGGTCTGCACAGAGGAAACGGCCTGCTTAACGCGCTGTCCGCCAACAGCCGAGCCAATGACGCACGATCACCGCCCGGTATTGGTGCGCCGCGACTTTCTCCCCGCAGGATTCAAAAAAGGGTTGTGTGGCTAACTAACTTGACTAGGACTGCCGCGTGGACAAGAATCCAAGAGATCAGCTGCAGACGACGATAGCAGGCAAAAAGGTTCCTTGCGAGAGGGCAAGTCTGGGATTCCGAGGGGCACAAGCTCAAATCCGTCGGGTGCGGGAGCGAACGAGAATCTAGCCGCGAAACTGAGGGATGAGAAAGAGGCACAAGCTCCCGAAGCGGTTGACCCTCTTCCAGGAATGAGTGACAGTGACAAATACGGAATTAAGGGATTACGGACGCTGATGAACAACAACCCTGACTACCATTCGATGATGATAGGATCGGATCCTGCCACGATGGGGCTGGATATGAGTTCTCAAGAGTAGGTTTTTTTGTCTGGCCGCAAGTCACGCGCCACTGTTTTGCTAATCGAGTCAGAATGATTACGACACAAGTAAAATCAATGTTTGATGATAAGCCTCCACGACCGACGCTGGCAGCAACCAAAGTCCGCTTGCCGGAATGTTACAGCGTGACCAACGTGCAGCCTATTGAGACCAAAATACAGAACTTCAGCGAGGAGACGCTATTTTGGATCTTCTACAGCTGCCCAATAGATGCCCAGCAGCAACTAGCTGCCAAAGAATTGTTGGTTGCCCGATGCACTGTTTTCCCCGCTGCATGCTCTGGAATGGCGAGCTCTAACCAAATGGACAGGTACTCCCGCAATTGGAGATGGCACATGAGGCACCAGGTATGGCTGACCAAGGATGAGCACATGACGCCACAGATTTTGAGTCCAAATCATGAGCGAGGGTTTTATGTTGTTTGGGACCCTGAACTGTGGCATAAGGAGAGGGTAAGCTATACTGACAGAGTGACTTTTTTTTTTTTT
>SRPV01001101.1:0-10770 GCA_018360135.1 Claviceps sorghi | reverse complement strand
AAAAAAAAAAAGAAAAGAAAAAAAAAAAAAAGAAGAAGAAAAAAACAACAACTTCAACAATCAATGAATAATCTCCACCCTTTCAGGCATCCGCACAATGCACAGCTCCCTGCAAAACTGACCCCACGCCCCCCGCGTTCCGTCCCGCACAGCCTCGGAAAGATCCAGGCCGTACCGCTCCAGATAGGCCTTCTTCACGGCCTGCATATGGAGGGGTTCCCAGTGGAAGCGGACAAGACGCGAGAGGAGCAGCTCTCGTCGGAGCTCATCCTGTCGAGACGCTGTGAGGGCGTGGTTGAGAAGCTGGGCGTCCCGTACGGGCCGGTTGATGACGCCGTTGAGGATGTGCGCCAGTAGCTCGCCCTAACAAATTAGAAAACATGACAAAGGGGGGAGAAGGGGGAAAGGGGGGAAAGGAAAAAAGGGGAAAGGGGAAAGGGGAAAGGGGAAAGGGGAAAGGGGGAAAGGAGGAAAAAAGTGCAAGCACATACCACCAAGTTGCTGCTCTTCTTAAGCGCCTCCTTTGCAAAGTTTGCTTGGTAAAGGTGCTTGTATTCCCGGAGCACGGCTGCCAAGTGCGCGTCGCTTCGATTGACCACTATGCCAATCATGGCGCTCTCGCCGCCCTTTTCCGCCTTGACTGCCTTGCGGAGGTTGCTGACGTCCTCGTCTATGAGGTCATGGTCGAGAGGGATTCTGCAGCCCGACGAGTCAAAGTCGTCCATTCGGTTTTCCTCTAGCACCATCAGAACCGCCTTCTTGAACTTGTCTTCTTTGAGCTCCATCTTCATGCATTTCGTGAGGCTGTTGTCGTACTTTTTATCGGTAAAGGCACCCTTGATCTGCCGAATCTCCACGTTGGTTCGACCCATGAGGCATTCGATGAGCAGTTCACGACGCGTCTTGTCTCCGCGGTACCAGAAGTTGGCCCAGTAGGCTTCGGATTCCCACTTGCCGAGCGCGACCGAGTAGCATGCCTTCATGAGATTGGGATTCTCGTCCTTGAGCCGAGCGTGTATATGCTTGGCGATATTGACGCCTTTTCGGGCAGAGCCCGTCTTCACGATTCGCTTGTATTGGCTGCGCAGCTCCATGACCTGTTCGTGGGTGAGCGAGGGGAGAATCTCGACCAGGGGCTGCGTGTCCGGAGCCCGGTTCCCCTTTAGGGCTTTGGCAAGCTGCGCGGCGACGTCCTCCGGGTCGTGAAAGCGAGCTCGGCGACCACGTCTCTCGCCGTCGCCCGCCACGTCCAAGAATACCGGTGTCGGGACCCTGGCGAATCGAGCATCAATGTCGGGACTTTTCGAGGCGACGAGCAGTGGTGACGGCATTGGCGAGCATTCTTGGTAGGTGCCCTTGTACGCCTCGAGCAGGGGAGACGGCGGCACCGCGGACAGAGATGTAGACTTTGAAAGACTGTTGTCAACCATCAGGCTGGACATGCGAGCAGTCGGCGGCTGTGGCGATCTTTCGCGACTAGCGCCTCGACGGTCCCTGGATCCGTCTCTCTCTTTACGGACAGATTCGGGCGCAAGCAACGAGGGTCCGGACGACTTGTCCCTCGAACGCTCACGAGATCGATGTCTGTCTCGACTGCGAGGCTCGACAGACAAGACATTGGCGCCTGAATCGTGACGCTCGCGTCGGTGCGAGGGTTCGTGGCGTGAAGAAGGGTTGTCGTTGTCGTTGTCGTTGAAACGGTATATGTAGCTGCCATAGGTGCGGCGGGGTGATTCGGGTCGATGACGACGAGAAGGGCCTGGAAGTTTGCCATAAGCCAGATCATCCTCGTCGCGCTCCTTCTTGGAACGAGTGTCCCGATTAGAACGACCTCTTACGTCAGCGTCGTACTTGAAATACTCGTCGTCGCGATTTCTGCAGGCCCGGCGGGATGGTCAACGGTCAGCACAAACGTCGCCTGATCTCCTCATCGTGCTGTCGTACCTGGAACCACCAGACGCGTATTGTTTCCTGAAGCGGTCTTCTTCGGAAAACGCGCCAGGCGGCTGGCTGGTGATCTCTCGCTCGATGCGGTGGTCATGGGAGCCACGGAAAAATGTGTCGAGGAGAGGCGAGGCGGGCGGGTAAATTGACCGCGCATCGGGGTAGTTGTAAAGAGACTGGCTCCCAGGAAGCATTCCGCCCAATTCTTCGAGAGGATATGGTAGACTTCCGCCGCCGCCGCCAAGCGTCGACTCTCGCTGCTGACCCCTTGATTGGTAGCGGCCATCTAGGTCATCCTCAGGATAGACATGGCTCGAGTCCCGGAAATCGGCCAGCTTGGAAACGCTTGAATGTCGAGGTTCAGTTCTGGAGCGATGGTCTCGAGACCTCGACCGACCATCTCGAGACCTCGATCGACCGTCCCTAGACCTCGACCGATCTCGTTTGCGCTCCGAAGGAAGGGCAAGAGACATGAAGGGAAGTAGGCAGGACGCCGACGTTTGTGATTCTCCTCCTTTCTCCTCTTTCTCCTCTTTCTCCTCTTTCTCCTCTTTCTCCTCTTTCTCCTCTTTCTCCTCTTTCTCCTCTTTCTCCTCTTTCTCCTCTTTATCCTCCTTCTCCTCCTTCTCTTCTTCCTTCTCCTTTTTATAGTTTCTTCTACCCTTCTTCCTTGATTATTTTTTCATTCTTTTCTTGCCGTCGTCCCCCTCGTGTCCAACGTTGGTCGCAGAGCAGCAGAGGAGAGCTGCCGCCGGAGACGGGCGTCTCGGCAAAGCGGTCTGGCGGAGGAAACGAGAACCGTCCGGTCTGGCTGGCTTCTGCGACGGTGCTGTCTGGTGGCGGGTGGGAGCATTGAAGATGCATGTGCGAGCGTTGAAACCTCCAGTCAGCGTTGACCGCCTGCAGGCCGATGTTGCCTGCATGTGTGCCGTCCACCAATGAATGACCAGATGCACCGAGCAGCGAGAGCGAGGTCTGGGCCTTGCGCCCGCCCCGCAGCGGTCTGGTCTGGTCCGCCGGCACGTGCATGTGACCTGATTGGCTCATTGGATTGGTGGAGCTCACTGGCAAGAGCCACGGGCAGATTCCGGTTCATCTCCGACGCGGAGTCTTGACTGGAGTCTTATGTCTTGAGTCTTGACCCATCATTGAGCTCCGTTGCACTCGTCTCGCCAGATCCGAGTCCCTGAAGCATCCCACCAGGCTCTATACGTGATGTATGTATATACATACATACAATGTACTGTACACAAACGTACGGGGGCACAACGTGGCCAGGAATCCTCCAAGCATGGGGCGCATTGTAGCATCCGAAACATGGAGCATCAACTCCCTCTTTCCCGCCTCTCCCGCCTCTCCCGCCTCTCCCGCCTCTTCCCTGCCACTCAGGTCCTTCGCGTCTAGTCTGGCCGAGTGACTGGTCGAGTCCGGCCAGAATCAGACCCCCTGGCACTTGGTGCCCGCTCGCCCCGTAGAAACACATACAGGGCCTCGTCCTTGCCAGCAAAGCTCGGCAGCGGAATCTGCACCGCCTTTTCCCACTCCGTCTTCTCCTTGTCCATGTACTGGTCCACGGTCATGTGCTTGAAGCCCGTGTATCCGTTCCCGTTCTGCGTTCCCACGACCGCGATGCAATCTCCCCGGAAAGCGTCCACCAGGTTGCGCGTGAAACCGCCCTCGGTCCCGCCGCCTATGCCTCCTCCCACCACCGGATACACGAGCAGCAGAACCATGTGCTTTCCGCCCTTGTTCTTCCGCAGCCATTCCACCCCGTCCATGGTGACCGTGTCCGAGATCCAGTTGACTCTCCATTCGCTCTGCATGTTGTCCACCGCGTGGACGGTGAGCCCGTAGCCTCGCAGCATAAAGGCCCAGTAGCCGTTTCCAGAGCCCATGTCCGCCACGGGCCGCCCGTCCGCGAGGATGCGCAGAATCTCGAGCGCCTCGTGCGACGGCGTCGCGCACCCAAAGTGATGCATCAGGATGGGCAGCACGTGGTGACTGGTTGCTGTTCTCTCGGAGGATGCACACGGTCCACACCACTCCAGGTTGCGGCACGACCAGGCCCAGAAGTCAAAGGAAGGGTTCTGCCTCGGTGGGCTCTTGCATTTTGGGAGGGTCAGCTTCGCCGACAGGGCCGGGTGGATGAACCTCTTGCCCGTCATGTGCTGTGCCGCTTCGGCTCGTATCGATCCCTTCTTCGCGTTTGTGCCCAGGTTCTTGAGCGCTGATGCCGTTGCCGTGGTTGGGCTGAATACGGAGATGTACGCCTCAATGTCGGGCCTCGGAGGGGTCTCTCGCTAACATGCCATCTCTCAGCTTTGTCTTGTCTTGTACGTCTTCTCCTCGTCTCACCTCTTTCCTTCTTTGTCTCAAAACATACAGGTGAGCCGTCCTCGGCACGATACCAGGCATGCAAGCCCTTGGCGGCGCCCAGGTTCACCACGTGCTGGACTTCTGCGAGCTTGACTGCTGTCAGGGCATGATACGTGTAGGCATCGCGTTCTGGTAGGCCGAAAAGCAGGCGGACCGCCTCGAACAGGTCATCTTTGTTCAGTAAGGCCTGTGCCTGTCGCAACTTGTCGTGGTCGGCGATGAGACTGTCTGGCTGGAAAGAGGGATTGCCCACGCATCGCGCGGGGACTTTAGATGGATGCGACATGTGTACCGTTTGTGTCGTAGATAAGTATGTAGGCTTTGCCATCCTGGTGAAAGGGTATGCCGTACGCCAACACGGTTGCGTTGTCGTCGTGGTTGTCTCGCATGCGAGGTAAAGTACGTACTCGTGCTCGCCATGACGTCTCGACGCAAATGGCATGACATGTGGGCCAAAGCGAGACAAAAAAAAAGCGGGTAGGACGGCTTGGCCTGGTGTATGTACTGTACTTGGGCTTGAAAAGCCGAGGGGTTTTTCCGAAAGGAGAGGGGGAAAGAAAAAAAGAAAAAAGAAAACACCAAACCCAAACCCAATCCCAAACCCAAAATCCCCAAACCCAAAATCCAGCAGCGGGTTTCAAGGCAGGCGGTGCCAGGCTTTTTCATGTCACATGCAATGATGAAATGCCAGCGTCGCCGGCCGTCGATCCACGTTGACGCTCCACCAACAAGACTCACCACAGTGCACACATCAGCCAGGCTTTCTCTCCCTGCCCTGCTCCCTGCCCTGCTCCCTGCCCTGCTCCCTGCCCTGCTCGGTGCGGACCCCACCGCGTGATGTGCTTCACTATTGCATGCGGCCCCATCTGCCGATGCACCAGACCCGACCCGTTATGCTAGTCGTAGCCAGTACCCCAGAGTCGCAGCATCACCATCAAAATCGTCTGGTGTCAGACCGGACTTCAGCCACGTCGACCAGTGGCCAAGGGCCGTGGTCGTAGTTGTCGGTCATTTCCATGTTCTCGATTGTCGAATGCCAGGCTGCGCCGACGTGCCCCCTCTTCACCCAAGTGCCGCTCACGACGCTGCATCCTAGAATCTGGTCGCTCCATGTCCAGGATATGGATGATGGATGGATGGATGGATGGATGTCCGGTCCGGTTCGGTCTGGTCCGGTCTGGTCTGGTCCGGTCTGGTCTGGTCTGGTCTGGTCTGGTCATTCCAACGTTGCTGGCGGGCCGTGAGCACGGAGCAGCCAGGCTTGAGCGGCTTGAGCGGCTTGAGCGTCTTGAGCACCAGTCGCCGCAGCTGGACCAGCTGGACCAGCGATCCGCACTCCATCTGATGGATCGCGCCTGCCTTTGCGCCACTGACGGCCACCAGACTTCCATGCCTGGTCTGGTTGTGGTCTCATGCCAAACCCTGTGCTCTTTTCTTCTTCTCTCCTGGTGTCGTCTCCGTCGCTTTTCCTTCGCCTCGCCATCTCGCGAGGCGTTCATGTCGTCTGCGTTCCCGGCCCTTTCTGTCGCCTGACTCATGAGTTCTCTGTCTTGCCAACCCTCGCAGATTTGGAATAGCCAAAAGGCTACCTGCTGCCTCCCGTCGTCCGCCTTTGTCCTGCACAGTGCAGACAGCGCCTAGTCCTAGATTCCAACTCTGTGCTCCAGACCCCGGACTCCGGACTCTGGACTCTCGACTTTGACTCTGGACTTTTGACTCTGGACGCCCGACGCTGGTCTCCGTACCCTTCAAGAGTCCATTTCCTCAATCGGCACGGCAATACTGATTCAACATCGCTTGCTGCCTCGACTGCGAACCAAGCTGTTTGCCTCTCGCCAGCCAACACAAAGCTGCAGACTTCGGCATTGCCACATCGACGGCGTGCTCTGTCTTGGATTCGGCAAAGAAGCAGACTTGGGTATGAGCTGCTGCCGCTGTCATCTCTGTCGGTCCCAAACCGGAAATAAATACAACAACAAGAAGCTTCCCGGCTGGGCGCGAACGGTGCTGCAATTTCCAAATTACCCCGGCCGAACAATTTGGTTCTTCGAGACGCCATATCTATGAAAGCTCAGCATCGAAATCAAGCTTCAGCTAGTCTTTTGACGCATTTTGTAACGTATCCGTCCGACGTGACGCATACTGGACGTCACGACCGCCCAGACGGCTGCCGACGTCTTACATTTCGGTTCAATCGCGACTTCTAGCTGCGCACCTATAAACTCTCCTGTCTTTTAAAAGAGACACCTAGTCATCGCCTATATAAGGAACTACTTCAGATAAGGTATTCTAGGCTATTGTAACCTCGATTTGACCTCGAACCACAACCATCCCCCGGTGCCCTATAAGGTGTTTTTTTCCCCTTGGAAATTCGCTTCTCGTATAAGAATTTCTTTCCAATCAGGCAATGGAAGGTCAGTCTTTTGAGGCCGCCAAAAATGGCTACTCTCTTGCAGACACTTCCTCCGTACAACATCGCCACGATCCTGAATATACTCGCGCCGTGCTTGGCATACCTGCATTACTAGAAGCGCAAAATGGAAACGTGCAGTTTTCTTACAACAGCGTCCAATACCGGCATGACACAAGCACAGCAGAAAAGCCATCCGCAGACACTTCGGTAGCACAAGCTCATAATTTGGGCGACAGCGGCCTGCCGGCCTTCGGCCACGAGAACAGGTCACTTACTGAGATTCCTACCGATACCCAGCTTGCAACAACTTCCGGTCGCGCGAGAGAACAAGATTATCACGACGCATTGCTTATGTCACAAACAGCAGGGTCTGCCGCTGTTTCAGGCTTCAGCAATACGACTGCCGCTCAATCTCAAGAGCAAGCTCCGCGTCTTTCCTCAAACTCAACCGTCCCCGCTCATCCTCACGCTGCCACTACTTCGAGACCAAACATTATAGTAGGTGCGCAAGCAGCTGGACAAAGTGCCAACGACCACGAAAACGAGGAAGAAGAAGAAGAAAGAACATATGAAAGGACCCAATTTGATCGTGCCCCCGCAGACAGTGGCGAATCTTTCTTTCAACAGGGTCCCAGACGAGATTCGGCCCTCACTTCACCTCTTACCCACCCAAATGGAGTGTCCATATTTCCCAATTTATCGACGCCGGAGCAGGAACAATTAGCCCACGAGGCTCTCTCACAAGCCGAAAATGCCATCGTGGCCGACAACCACGACGAATTCAGCAACGAATCCGATGGAGGGTACGAAAGCGATGGCTTCAGCTCGGGCAGCACATCGGCCGAGTCATCGGTGCGCGACTACATGTTTGAGAACGGACGGCGCTACCATCGATTTCGCGAAGGCCATTATAATTTTCCAAACGAAGATGTCGAACAAGAGAGGGAAGACATGAAACATGCCATGGTCAAACTTCTCTGTAGTCAGAAGCTACATTTTGCCCCTATTGGCAACAATCCCCAAGAAATACTAGATATTGGAACGGGAACGGGCATATGGGCTATTGAAAGTATGTCTGCTGTCGCGTCCTTTACCACCACTCGGACAGAGCATTCATTTGTGTTAACTCGTCGTTTCAGTGGGCGACTTATTTCCTAGCGCACAGATTTTGGGCATCGATCTGTCTCCGATTCAACCGGACTGGTTACCTCCCAACGTCAGATTTATGGTGGACGATGCTGAGTCACCATGGCTGTATCCGCACAATCATTTCGACTACATTCACTCTCGTAACACAGTCATGGCCATCAAAGATTGGGACACATTATATCACAGAGCATTTGAGTGAGTGATGCTCTCTCTCTCTCTCTCTCTCTCTCTCTCTCTCTCTTCCTTTTTGTTTTTATTTTTTTTCTTTTTGCTTGCTCATTTTGGGGGGATGCTAGTCATGCTGACGTTTCAACTTGTTAGCCATCTAAAACGAGGCGCGTGGATGGAGATGCAGGAGATTCACCACAGGCCTCGCAGCGCTACAATGGACGGTCTCGTGCCGACAGATCATCCAGTGGGCAAGTTCTGGAAGCTGGTGACGGACGGATTAGCCGCTCTGGGCGTCGATCTGGATATTTCGTCGGGAGGCATCTTGGCCAGCAAAATGCAGCAAGCGGGTTTCAGAAACGTAACAGAGCGCGTGTTCCATGTGCCGATAGGGACGTGGCCGAAGAACAAGGTGCTCAAGACGGTGGGCCTGTACTGGCGGACTATACTTCTGGATGGTCTTCAGGCGATTGCCATGGGTCCACTGACACGCGGCCTCCGCTGGAATCGCGAGCAGGTGGAGATGCTGCTCATGGAAGTGAGGCAGGCCTATCATGACAACACCACTCTCATGTACATGCCTTTGCATGTGACTTACGCACAGAAGCCATTGACGGCATACTAGGGTGTGGATGTGTAGTCGACAAGTTGGGAGACGTGGCAGAGGGTAGCCCATGCTCGGGCGCTGGTAGATTTTGGTTGTTCTCTTCCTTGAAGACATGGAGTATGATTCCATTTGACTGGATGGTGATGAAATCAGCTCAACCGAAGCCACGGGCACTGGTGCGACATGGACGGCATGCTTGGGTTGAAAGTCGGACGCCAAGTCGAAGAATTCAAGTCGTCCCAGGCATCACATGCATGCATGCATGCATGTCTTGGGCCGTTGATGTCGGCAAGGGTCGAACTTGTGGCCAGACCATCTTCTCCCTCACCGCCACGGCTTGTACATAGGTAGACATATGCACTTGACAATGCCCACACGCAGACTGCGGACTGCACACAAAGATGCTTGTGAGACTGCACACAAAGCAAGCCACGACGGATTCCTGCCCCGATGGCTGCGCGGCCACGGCCGCATGGCTGCACGGGCAAGCATGGGGATGGGAAACGTCGGACGCAATGGAGGGCAGATTTCGGGCGCCGGCACACGAGGGCGGAGGGCAGGCGCAGATTCGAGGCGATTTCCCGTCAGGATGCGGTCAGGGTGCGGCACGTCTAGTGGGATGGCGGATGGAGATTCCGCGTCGGTGCCGTGCCGTCGGGGTGGTGTGGCGGTCCACGGATTATCGGGCCTGGGAAGGCCGCCGGGCGATGCGACGGAGGTTCATTAGTCTGGGACATGGTGGGATTGGACGGGCTTGGCGGGCGGGAGACGAAAGCGATGCTAGACATGTCCGTCTGGCATGCTTGTCTGTCTGTCTGTCTGTCACTGGTGTGCTAGACCCGGGCGGCCGGCTCGCGGCGGGGAAGGGGGGTTTTGTTTCCATGTTCTGGCGAGATGGAGTGTGAGGGTGAGGATGAGGGTGAGTGAGTGCAGGTGAGTGAGTGTGGGGGGCGCTCGATTGCGCGGGGATGTGGAGAGGGCACCGGGGTGCTGGGGTGCTGGGGTGCTGGGGTGCTGGGGTGCTATCGCTGGGATGGGTGCGGTGGGGTGGCGTCCTGGCTTGGCTAGTGGCAGGCTAAGCGAGCGGATCGAGACGCACGGACTCGGAGGATTTTCCACTGACGGGCATATGATGGCGGGTTGATTTTATTTTATTTTATTTTATTTTATTTTATTTTATTTTATTTTCATTGTTTTTGGGTTTTATTCTTAGTATTCCTATCTTTTGTTGTTGTGCCCCCTGCGTCCATGCAAAGGCATGCACGGCATGGTCGTCTTTGCTGCGACGTTTTCTACGCAGCGCCTGGTTTCGGCCGGGTAGCCTGCGGCGCGATCTGGGTGGGCATGTCTAGGTATGTACATACCTACTTAATGCATGTACATACATAGAGTAAAGTACCTACATACCTACTTAACCTAAGTACATGTCCCTTTGGTGCGCATAAGGCTACACTTATGTACTTCCCGCTTTTATTCTATATCTAATTAGTTAAAAGTAAGTAACCTTAGAGTACTTACTTACTTAGCTTTTTTTATAGTTAAAAAATATAGCATTTAGTAGCTAAAGACTTTTGTATTTCTCTTCATTCAACAAGCCAACGCAAAGGGGCCATTGACGGCCGTGTTTGTATCAAACGAGCAAGTGGACCCTCTTTTGTCCTGTCCTTGGTTCCCGTTTCGCCGCCCCTCCCCGCTCCACCCCAGCCATGGCGGGCACCTGGGCACCTGGGCATCTGGGCATCTCCTCGCGCGCCCAAGATCGGCCGCCCGTGCAGCCCCGAGGACCGGCGCAGACATAGCACGCCTAGGGAACCCCTTCTCGGCCTGTCCTTGGGCCCGTTTTTCTCCGTCTGGCCGCGGGCGCGTGCCTGCTGGGGAGGGGGGCGGTGGGGATTACTGCGCACACGCCCCCTCCCCGGGTGTCGGCGTGCTCCTGTTCGTCTTGCGTAGAGCCGATGCGTTTGCTTCATCTTCTTTGCTGCTGCAAGAACCATGGCGCCATGAACTCGAATGGCGAGCCAAGCAAGGTTTCCTTTTTTTTTTTTTTTTTTTTTTTTTTTTTTTGTCTCTTCTATTTCTCTCTCCCTTTTTTAATTTTTTTTTTTGTTTTCCT
>SRPV01001100.1:0-10782 GCA_018360135.1 Claviceps sorghi | reverse complement strand
GATCTCTGACCAGACCAAGCCATCCAATGTGTACCCTGTAGTTGTAGAGACAAAACGTCGCGAGCACCGTGCATGCAGTCTTTCACGCCGAGAAGGCTACACCTCCGTACCCATGTCACAACAGCTTATGGGAGTGGCCTCGAGTGACTCCCCATGCTACTGAGGCAAGGTGGGTGGGTAGATGAGTACATAGATATGTGCATACATATGTATGTACGATGCATACATACCTACCTACCCAAGTACCTAGGCAGGGTTCGGAGCCGTCACCCTCGCCCTCGGCACCAAAGAAATGGACCCTGAAAGACAAAGGGGAAAGCCCGCACCCGAGAGGTTACACGTCACTTGTCAGCTTAGGGCACAGACAAACCTGGTGCTTTCCCGGGACACGGGCTCGCATCGTGAAGATGCCACACCGGAGGAAAAACAAGCCATGCCTGAAGGAACAGGAGCAGGGACAAAGGGAAAAGGAAAGAAGGAAACGTGCCCCTGGTGTCAGCTCGGCTGTCGGACGCGGCCACCTGATGGACAGCGCGAAGCTGCGCAACGCCTGGAAGGGAAGTTGTGCATCCCAGGTGTGGATGGGGATTCCCTTGGCGTGGCCGCATGGATTCGTGCCGGCGTGACGAAATCCTGCTTATTGTTAGCACGACTACGCGAGTCAACTACCGATCCGGGCAGATACGCTCGCGAGTCTATGCAGATGCAGACCCGAGGGTTGTATGCAGATGATGAGCGCCACCACGTACCGAGAAGGACGAGCTCCTCAGGGACGACATGTTTTCCGGCGGTCTCGACAAGAAATGTTTCCTCATGATTTGCAGACGGTGGCGTGGCTGAGATGACGACGGATATTTACGCCATTTGTTGACATGTACTGCGAATCGACCACCAACAGAGGTCAAGGAGGGGGGCGTCACCCTCCGGTTCATCTTGACTTGGAGATGCAGTGGTCGACATACCGACCGCCGAACAAGATACGGGCCTACCTTGGATTTCCGGAGCGTCGTGCAGATGCATACATATGCATCAGGGAAGTTGTGAAACAACGCCCGTGGCTGGGGAGGTTCCGGGCTTTGTTTTTCGTTCCGGCCCCCAAATCATGATCAAGGGTTGGAGGGCTTTTGTGCAGACGATTTTTGCAGTGGGCCTGCGAAGAAGACCATGGCCGAAAAAAAAGAAAAGAAAAGAAAAGATGAGAAAGAAAGAAAGAAAGAAAGAAAGAGAAGAGAAGAAAAGAAAATAAAATAAAATAAAATAAAATAAAAAACTATACCCCTGTTGCTGTATCAGAGGAGGATAGTGAGACAATGCACGGTGAAACTGTACGATGCAGGTTGTTTGCGGAGCGTCGCACGTTTCTGCGATTCTGGTAATCATGGTCAATTCATGCCCCAAAAGGGGTAATCCCTTCCATGGCGAGGGCGCCCCCCCCCAAAAGTTGACGTCCAAGAGGTAAGGGTAGCTTCGCCTCTTGAGGAGGTGTGTTACGGAATCAAGACATGATAGAAGATGGCGGACGGAAGAAGAAGAAGAAGAAGAAGAAGAAGAAGAGAAAAAAAAAAGGGTTGGGACGTGGTCTGAGGTAGTTGAAAAGAGAGAAGGAGACAAAAAGAGGTTTCCAGGGAAGACGGAAAGCAGAACAATATACGCATACATGTTCAGTACATAGCCAAGTACATATGTATGTGCACATGTATTTATGTAAACAAAACCCGCGTCCAGACAAGGGGTTATGCATCAAGTCTTTGAGACGTCAATGAGGCGAATCCAGTCTTGTATCAATGTCTCAATAAGGCTTCATGGATAATGTCGACAAACGCGGCCTGTGACATTTTCATATCCGACGAGCTGAATGTCCTGGACTCATGGCTGGCTGCCTAGAGTCCGAAGTTGCTGCACGGGCATGTTGATGCTGTGACACAGAATCGCAATCAATACCAGTTGTAGGGCGTGACAGGCACTGCAGGGGAGCTGTTGCAGATCTGTTAGTCACCAGCTTCTTGCCATGCATCGCATGATTGGCAAGAGTTTGCGTACCAGCAAACGTATCCAGGTATTCACCCGCACCTCGTCCTTGCTTCCGTTTTTTTGCCGTTGTTGCCGGAAAGGCTGAGAAATGCAGTCCCGTCAGTTCTTCACACCGTATCCAGCTGTTCCTGTTCGAGTTGCAATAGACTTGCTCAATCCAAGAGAGATGGCTGCGTCTATGCCATGTGTTGGGACACATACATAGACACATGCATTGTACGTAAGTACTTACATATGGATGTACCTGGAGTATATGCCGTTCCAAGATTGTGAATGACGGCCGGACCAGCAGGGAGACAAACTCCAGATGCCATCAGGATTCAGGAACAAGGCTGGAATACGCTTGAGCGATCCAAGGTCCAATTGTCTTTGTCTTTGTCTTGTCTGGCCGATCGATTGATTGCCATGGACATGATGCAGTCGCCGATGCGGGATTGCGGTGGACTGACTTGCCCAGCATACTGCAAGCTGCATGAGCCCGACTGACTGACCTGATCCTGTCAGAGAGCAACAGCGCAGGCAAAGCGTGCAGCTTGATGAGCCTGGATCCGGGTAGGACGTCAGACCAGTCCCAGGCCCATACCGCATGGAAAGCACGAAACCATTTCCCCAGACATGTTCGTTGTGTGCAAGAGGAATTGCCAGACGTGAGCCTGGCTGGAGCTTCCCAATGCGAACGCGGGACCGGACATGGCAACGTTATTTCCGCCCATTTCAAAGCCTGTTGTGTTGTTGGTGGCTGCTGCCGGAGCGTTCTCAACTAGGTACCCAGGTTATGGAGACTTGGTTTAAAACCACCAGACCTGCAGATCTGCGCGGACCGACGATGGATGCATGGCATGCTGCTGAAGCCACAAGCGTGACCAGAACAGGCGCCTGCGAATGAGACGACCTCTGGCGCGGACTGAGGCACCACCACCACCACCACCGCCACCACCGCCAACCGTGCCTGCCTACATAACCAAGTACCTAGGTGGGTACCTACCTAGGAGGTAGGTACCTAGGTAGGTCAAGTAGGAAAGTATGTACACATACACATGTACATACATGAGCATGTGCTGCTGCATGTACCTATGTAAAGGGTTTCAGTATATGCAGCACAGCAGACAGCAGACAGCGGACAGCGTCACTGGCCACTGGCCACTGCTGGCACGTACCGGCTGCGAGGAGGATTTGGGGCCCTCGCCGCCTCAGGGATGCTCGTAGATCCTCGTAAGCTGTACCCTCTGTCCATGGACGAGAGTGTCAGCTGAGACAGCAACTGCCAGAGGCGCTCGGCGCTCTTCGCGGCGTGGACGATCGCACCTCTTGCCGAACGCCACGTTGCCAGGCTCGACCAATCGACTCGTGTCTGACGAGCGTATCGTGCATAGAGCCAAGGGAATGAACCGACAGCTTGTCTGCTAGCGCCAAGTGCAGGAACAGCGTCTGGCGCTGATGAACTCAAATCGGATGCTAGCGCCACGCAGCATGGTCATGAGACCTGCCGACGTTCCACTCAAATTCGACATGCCGCCACTCGCCTGCAACCATCAGCCCTCGTCAAAAGAGCTCGCCAAGTACCTACTAGGTAGGTAGGTAGCTTGTCACCCCCGACGTACCTGGGACGTGGCAGTTGACTTGGAAACGCCAATTGCAATGCCCAATTCGAAGCCGTCTTGTTGTCATTTGTCGTCGTCCAACCCGCCCCTCGTTGTCCCGAAAGACCCGAAAGCTGAGCGCGGTTTTCAAAGGCGGTTGCAGCTGCACGGAGCAATGAATCCATCATCGGACGCGGGCGTCATGGTGCTGTAGCTCCAAGTTGCAAACGTGACTTGGGGTGACATTGAAGGGGGTCCACGGTCGCATGGCAGATTGCGGCGATTTCAATGCCCACTTGGAACCACCACATTGACGTCGTCGGGCTTGGCGCTGGCCAATTCCCATCGCCGAGCCAGATACGTTGCGCCAATTGGACTTTTTGCCATGGTGAGAACGAAGACTGGGACTCGACTGGACGGTTTTTTTTTTTTTTTTTTTTCTCCCTCTCTTTATTCCCCGGCAGCCAGTTTGTCTTTGTTCATGTCGGGGACAACAGTAGAAAATTGCAGATACACGACACAGCCGTTCGTCTATTCAACCAAGCCTCCACTTCCACTCATCGTAGGCCCCGAAGCAATTTGCCATGATATGAATCACATGATACGCTGGAGACCTCGGACACTGGGCGCAGCTTCGTACTCCACAATGCCATGTCGTCTCAGCCTTGGCTCGACTCGCAAACACATCGCCCCGCACGGATGACCCGGTAGCCAAGATGGTTTGACGACCGATTGAATGACGAGGGTCAATTCTTTGCGAGTCAATTTAATAGATTCTGCTTCGACAAACAACGAGCCGCTTTCAGCCACACTACTAGCGGATTGCGAGGATGGAGAAGAGGAAGTCGTCCTTTCACAAAGACGTCCATCGATGGCTGACGGGGCAAAACGGCTTGCCATTGAACCATGCCCGTCCTACGTCATACAGTGTCCATTGTTCCTGCAACAAAGTCGCGTCTGGTGAAACCATGAGGATGATGGAGCGTGCCGTGCCGGACGAATTGAACAGGCTCTCTGTTGCGATCGAATTGTGCGCACAAAAAAAAAAGGAAAAAAAAAAAAAAAAAAAAAAAAAAACAGCAGATTCTGCAGCACGGCCGGTGGGGAAAAAGATGAAAGGCATGCAGCCAGTAATATTGTATCAAGCTGTTGAGAAAACAAAACAAAACAAAACAAAACAAAAACAGATGCTCCCCGTGCTTAGGAAGCGACAGAAAGACGAAGAAGCTTGTTGAGACGGAAGGAAGGCGTTCCCCCGCCTCGCAGCTGCCGTCCTGGCAAAAAGGACAAGTATTGAGATTTGATGGGCATGAAAGTGCGTGCCGTGCGGTCAGCAACTCAGCCTCGGCATTGGGGCATTTTCGACCAACGATGGTGAATTGAATGCAGATGCATCATGATAGACTGTCTGATCTGCGCCCCATGCGTAGCAGGCCAGGTCTGTCGAACCCTTGAACTTGGTGAGGAGCAAGATTGAACAAACACACGGCTTTGTCAAGCCCTCACTGTCTCCCGGGGGTGGGTTCCGCTCAGACTCAGATCAAGATTACGCAGGCATGCAGGTTTGCGCTCGTGCGTGGTCCCGGCCGACTACAAAAAGAAAGGAAACTCAAGTCGATGATTTGCGAGAAGGTGAGATATTGACTGGTCTGGGCGCGGTATCGTCATGTGACAGGGCAGGCGAGCATGGGAGACGGGACATTTTTTCCAAGACCGGACCGGACTGGGCTGGGCTGGGCTGGCTGCATAGGCTCTGGTCGGGACGGGGTCCGGCGGGCCGGGAACGAAGGAACTTTTCATGCAAACGCTGGCCACGTTGCCATGCGATGTGATGGGAGACGGGTATCCGGGAGCTACCTCAGGTAGGTAGGCACCTGGACAGAGGGTTCGGACTTGACAATGGGCACAAAGGAGAGGGAAAAGAAAGGAGCTGTAAAAATTTAAACAACAACGGCCTGCACAGTGTACGATGGACCGAGCACAACGGTACATGCGTCTTCGCTCTCGAAGAAGGAGATGATGATGATGCGTCAATTTTGCATGCTCTGCCATGCCTGCAACCCCCGGGCTCGGTGTGCACATGTCACTCGCTGGCCGCGATGACGAAAACACGGCGGAGGCAGAGGCAGAGACAGAGGCAGAGGCAGGCCGGCTGGGCGTTTGGACCTTGGGACGGGAAAGGCATGGAAATTGACATGAGGGAATTTCTCTCCCTTAACTCTCACGCACACTCACACTCACTCTCACACTCACTCTCACTCTCACAACGCTTGCTCTTGCGATGCTCACGCACTTCCCGCGCTCATCCTGCCGCTCACTTGTCACGCTCTCCAGGACAGTCCCGCGTTCAGCCCAAGTCGGCCATGCCACCCCCAGCATGAACACGACATGAATGTTCCGTGCCGCTGCACGCCCACTGCAACACGCTTCCACCACTGCCCAGGCCAGGATTCGTTTGTCAGAGCCCACGGCCCATGCCTGGGTCGGACCTGGGCCCCACAGTAAAGAGTAAAAATCGAGGTGTTCCTGTGACGCATCTTACAGGAATTGCAATGAAGCTCCTTCATTTGACTGGATTGTCCTGGACGCACCCTGGTCCGCCCGCGATTGCTACCGTGACATGATGAGGTCAACGTTGGGGATATCGTGTGATTGACCTTTACGATTTGATGATTTCCCCGGCAGGGTGGATCTCCCCGAGCGGCAGTCGTTTGAGTGCGAGCAAGGACTCGAGCAACAACCTTGGCTGTGGGTCACGAGATGCTGCTCAAGGCCACGGACCGGGGAGGAAGGGGGAGGGGGAAGGGGGGAAGGGGGGAAGGGGGAAAGAGGGATGGACGAGAGCAGGAAGTAGGAGAGCAGCAGAGCAGCAGAGCAGCAGAGCAGCAGAGCAGCAGAGCAGCAGAGCAGCAGAGCAGCAGAGCAGCAGAGCAGCAGCAGAAACAGCAGAGAAGCATCGATAGGGTCCGGCTTAGACCAACTTGACTCACCCGTACGCTCCGCTCCCAGCCGCTTGTCCCTGTCGTCTCTCTGGACTTGACTCGACTCGACTCGACCTGCGCTTGCCGGCTCTTGTTCCACGTCTGTGTTAGCGTCATGCTGCTTGTCTCAAAATTGAGCACATGAGCACCCAGGCCCAACGTTGCGGGCCCTGTCCCGCTCTTCTTTTGGCATTTGGACCAGGGACCATGCCAGGGATCACGTCAGTCCTGTCTTTGCGCGACACGCCGACTTTCATGTATCGTCAGCAACAAAAAGACGAGTACTTGGCCTTGGACTGATCTTCTCTGCCTTGTGTGATGAGGCGACGAAGCCGCAGAGTGCCAGGTACCTACGGCAGGTGCCTGCTTACCTACCTCTAAAGCAGTGCCATGTCAGCTCTACATAGGTACTTAGACGTACATACGTACATAAGTAGTAAGTAAGTAGGTACTTACTTATAGGTATGTACCGTCCCAGAGACATCAAATTTCAAAGCCAAGAATAGTAGCAAGAATTTCGTTGCTACTAGGCTGGCCAGGACTATCCATTAGCAAATGGGCCAGCAGAATTTGCTGCATCGTGTCCAACGTCTGGGCGGCTAGGCGGCAGTTGATCCACTGCCAGAAGGAAGCCATGCATTCTTGGCTCCCTGGGAAAGCAGCGTTTGGTCACATGTCCTTTTGAGAATGCCCACGATTGACAAGCAGAATTCTTGTTGGCATCGGCCATACCTGGGGGATGCCCTAGATTCCCTCGAAAAAGCAATGACAAGACACATACACTTGGGGCGGGACTGACTGTGCCCTTGGAGAAACAACAGCACGGCAGGACGAGACGAAAAAGACGGACTTGATGGGAGTCGCAAGAATTGCGCTGGCCCGTTTGATCGGTCAATCCCTACCCCACGGACCCTGGGTGAGTTTGGACGGACATGACAGGAACAGGAACGGCAACAGGAACGGCAACAGGAACGGGCAGACACGGACAGGAACAAGCACAGCCGGCGCTCTCTCAGAAAGATAACAAGTTGTCCGAGTCGCGGCGTGCCGAACCGCGCGTGTGCTGGATCTGAATGCAGATTATCAGGGGGGCCCAGGGTGGGGGAAGAGGGAAGAAGGAGGGGAAGGGGGAAGAAGGGGGACAAGTAAGTAGAGAAAGAGCAGAGCTAGAGAAGGCGATAGAGCGAGTTGAGCCCAAGGCGACCAAAACGGCTGGAGACGCAGGCTGGACTCGATTCCGGGACTCGAGATCCGAGACTTGAGATCCGAGACTCAAGTCTCGAGCTACGAGCCTCAAGCCCCGCATCGACCGCTCTACCACAACATGACCTCACGAGACCTCATCGTAGACGCCCAGTTGCCAGCATGAGGCAGCCATTGTGCATTGCCGTTTGCCAATGCATTCCATGCTCGCGTCCCGACGGCCGACGGACTGTTGATGTCGGGCGCAGACTGGAAGAGTGATGCCGGAGCACATGGCGGCAGCATACAGCAGCCAAGTACAGTGGGTCGTGAGTGATTCCGAAACTTTGTGCACCCAGCCAGAATTGTCACCCGTGGTATCAATGGATGGCAATTGACTGTTTGGAATTGCCAGACCAGACCTGGCCCCAGCACTCCCACTCAGCAGCACGGCAGCACGGCAGCACGGCAGCACGGCAGCCAGCCATCACTTGCCCCCAGCCAGCAGCGCCCGCCATCAACGCCAGTGCCAGCGCCCAGCGCCTGGCCACCTGCCCAAGCACGCCGTCGGGTCCGCCCACCCGCAGTCCAGTCCGATCTGGTCTACGTTGAATCCACCAAGGCCCAGCGGCCCAGCGGCCCAGCGGCCCAGCGGCCAGGCGGCCCAGCGGCCCAGCTGCTGCACGGCAGCTCACATCAATCATGCATGCATGCACCCGACTGGACCCCCAGCCGACCAGAGCCGACCAGAGCAGACCGGACTGGAGAGAGCATCGAGCACGCACCAGGGCCCTGCGCAGCTTCAATTATGTCCCAGCTTCCCATGCTCCACCCCTCGCCAGCGCCTCGCGGCCCTTGCCCCTCAACATTGAACGCACCAGGCGCCGTGCAAGCGGCTGGTCGCTTGCCAGCCGCTTGCCAGCCGCTTGCCAGCCGCTTGCCAGCCGCTTGCCCGCCGCTTGCCAGACGCCTCTTGACGCCTCCAAGACGCTGCCCACCCGCCTACCGTTCTCGCCTCTCGCCTTCGCCTTCGCCTTCACCTTACCTTCCAACACACCCAACTGCTCCTCCTCCAGCCTCGTTCGACGTGATCAGCTTCCTCTCCTCTCCTCTCCTTTCCTTCCCCCCCTCCCCTCCCCCGACGGCCGACTCCCACTCACAATACTGCGACCCTTGCCAGAGAGACACGCTCACCCGGCTTAACCGTCTGCGACGTCTGCTGCGTTTCTGTTGCCTCCGTCCTGGTGAGTCTTCCCCGTATGCTCTCGTCTGCTCGTCTGCTCGTCTGCTCGTCTGCTCGTCTGCTCGGTTGCCCGTCCTCCCGTCCTCCCGTCCTCCCGCCTTCCCGTCTGGCTTTCGTTTGCGTCGCGCGTATTCCCTTCGCGCGCCGCCTGCCCCTCGAGTCGTGCTCCCATTTCGAGTGCGCGTGCGGCCTTATTCTGCCCTCACGGTGCCCATACCTTGCGGCTCATCCCTTGACTTTGTCTTCCTCGCCGGGGTGAATTGAGATGCTGTCTGCCCGCGCCAGCTGCTGGCCACGGATTTCTAGTCCCGTGCGATGGCACGGCTCGCATGGCTCGCTTGCGTCGAAAGCTGTTGCATCACAGATGCTCCTCTCGCGACGCAGACAATTGGGGACCCCCACCATTATAGCACCACCACCACCACCACCACCACCACCACTTGCGTCGCCATTGAATGCCGGTCTGGATCCTTTCTGCATCACATTCGCAAGACCTACAACCATTTCTTCGCCCTTGGCCTACCTACCCTGATCATTCTTACCTGGGACGTTTGGCACTTGGTGGTTTCTGTCTAGTGCGTGCGGCACGGCTCCTTCTTTTCTGTATCGTCACCTGTTGTCGACGCACGCCAGCGAGAGCCAGAAACTGGGCTGGTTCAATGACCAGACCATCACAGTGCCTCGCTGCGTCGTCTTCCTTGCCATTCCTCATCGCGCCAAATAGCATCGCAGTTGTTCTTTCGGCATGAGGTTTCGTCCCAACACGATTCGAAGCCCTGCAAATGCTTTGTTCTTTCAAGTGTGGATGGAACAATTCTTCCTTTCGATCCACACCAAGATTCCGCCAAATCGTGACAGCATACAGCATCCATGGCGAGCTGCAATCGGATCGCATTGAAGACGTATCGTGCAATTTCTACTACCTGCCTTTTATTTCGTCGACTTGTCTATTCTGATTGATATCGCTATTCGGAACAGGATTACTCAGAGAGCTCTCCAACTGACCGCGTCTGCCTCCCTTCTCTTTTAGGTGCCTATCTAGCATTCCGGCATAGTGCTCGACCGACAGCCTCGAAACCTTCAGACGAATCTCGATTCCACAGACCGAGGGGACTTGGGACGATTTTTGCTTATACCCGCTGCGTGACGCGTCTGGTACAAACTTCGTCACCCTCTCTGCACGTGCGCCGCAGACACGTTTTCGAGTCTTTCCTCGTTCCTTCTCGTATTGATTGCAAGCTGTCCATATCGTTGCCCGCCAAGGCCCGCCCTACCGCATTGGATTCGTTACTCCTCATTTATCGGCAACTCACCTACCGTTTTATAAAGCGTCGGTAGCATTTTTCCCCCCTCAAGGTTTTCAGTCCCACACTACCGGCGAAGAATTTATTTATTTATTTTTTTTTTAAAAAAAGAATCATGTCGTCACATCGGCCAAACGCACTCAACAACCTCAGGATGGGGGGTAAGTTGCCCTTCCGCGTCGCGACTTTTGCACAAAATCGTGTCCTCTTGGTTTAGTGGCTTACCCCGCTTTGCAGAAATAGTCCGTGAGAAGGTCCAAGATGGAATTACGGGAGAAACCAGAGAGCTGTCATACACGCAATGCAAAATAGTCGGAAATGGCTCATTCGGTGTTGTGTTTCAAACGAAACTTACTCCATCAGGAGAAGATGCTGCCATCAAAAGAGTGTTGCAGGACAAGAGATTCAAAGTCAGCTCGCCATTGAACCCCCTCCTCTACCACCCCCCACCCCCCCTCCCC
>SRPV01000110.1:0-37426 GCA_018360135.1 Claviceps sorghi | reverse complement strand
AATACCTTATAAAGCAGTAACTTTATAATATATTATATATAAGGAATAGGCTAAATACTTTTCTAACCTATAAGCTACTATTATAATCTAACGTAAGGGTATAGTATAAGAAAGGTAGTTAATATAATCCCTATAAGTTATTAGCTATAAATAATAAGACTTATACTATAGTAATATTTAATAGCCTTATAGACTTTTAAAGTATAGTTATAAAGCCTTATATAATAGGACTAACTAATAATAATAAAGTTATTAGTATATTAAGGGAGAAGGAGAATAAGAAAGAGAAGAAAGTAAATAAAAAAGAGAAGGAACTTTATAAAAGAATAAAGTTACTTTTAGTATAAGCTAAAGGGGCTATAGTAGCACTACTTATAAAGAGAGAAAGGGGATAATTAAGAAAGGTCCCTATAGTAATAATTACTATACTAAGGATTTTAAGAGATAATATTAAGGAGATAATAAATATATCTATTACTAAGGTCTTTATAATAATAATTACTATAAATAAGAGGTAGCTTAAAGGTGCCTTTTATATATTTATAGTAATTACTACTATAGAAAAATAGTATTATTATAAGATTCTTATAGTAATAATTATTATAAGTAAGGGGTAGCCTTAAGGTACCTCTTAAGCGCTTATAATAATTAATATTATAAAAAACTACTATTTTTAGTATAATTATATTATCTCTTAAGAGAGGTGTAAAGGGCCTATAGTAGATAATACTATAGGTTAGTAAGTTATAAACTAAGAAGGTATTAAGTATATTATATATTTCTCTTTTACTAACTTTAAGATACTATTATAATAAAACTTAAAAAAGAGAGGTATATAAAAGAAGGAAAAAGAGAAAGCACTAAAAAATAAAACTAAGTAAATAGTAGCTACTATATATATTAGTAATAGCTATAGAGATAATACTAAGGATTTTACTTTTTTAACTACTAAGGAAAAGGATAATTTTTAGCTTATAATAAACCTTAGGAAGGAAGGTAAAATAACTAATAAAGGTAAGCTTTTTACTAAGTTTAATAAAAAAGAGATTAATACCTTATTATTTTATAAAGTCTTTAAATTTATTACCTTTAACCTAAAAAAATATAAAAACTACTACCTTTTTAACTCTTATATAGTTTAAAAGGTAAAAGAAAAAGGCACTAATAAGCCTTATAAAAAATTAAAGCTAGTAATTTAAGGGTATAGTAACAAAGGAAAAGATATAATTCTTATATAGTTACTAATAATTTAATAAGCTAGCTAATAGCTTATTATAGCGCTAGCACTATTACTAATAAAAGAGGATATTTCCTTATAGATTTAAGATATTATATAAGCCTATATATAGTCTTAAACTATACTTAATAGGTTAATTATTATAAAATTACCTTAATAAATTACTTATTTATATTCTACTAATATAATTATAAAAGTAATTAAGCTACTTTATAAAATAGCTAAGGTAGGCACTTACTAGTAGGCAACCTATATAAAGTATTATTAAGAAAAGCTTATAATAATAACCTTAAGCTATAACCTATACTTATTAATTACTTTAAATAAGAACCTAGATTTTAATATTATTAAAATATAAACTAATAACACCCTTAGCCTTAATAATACTATATTTTTTAAAAAAGAAGAAGCTAAGTTAAAAAATACTAAATTTACTATAAAATTAAAGTAAAGGCTAATATTTAAAGAACCCTTTATCTTTAATAGCTATATTCTCTTATAGTATAAAGATAAAAATATAGAAGTTAGGTAAAAAGGCTAAAGTAGTAAGCTTATAATTATTAAGACTAATAAGCTAAGTATAAAGATAGAATATATAAGGTAATAAGCTTATAAAGTATATATCTTAATAATTTACTAACCTAAAGCTAC
Organism: Claviceps sorghi; assembly: GCA_018360135.1. NCBI lineage: Eukaryota > Fungi > Ascomycota > Sordariomycetes > Hypocreales > Clavicipitaceae > Claviceps > Claviceps sorghi. The sequence continues at coordinate 35,538 of SRPV01000110.1, read as the reverse complement.
TTTTAACCTCTTAATTATAGTATAAGCTTAAAACCCTAACTAAACTAATATAAATAAGCTTAATAAGAGAATTTAGTAGCAAATTAATAATTCTAAATAAGGAATTTAATATATTCTACTTAAGCTTTAATTAGTAGCTTTATATATTTTTATTAATAGTTCTTTTATAAATAATAAAGACTTAAGCTTATAGATTAGCTTTATAATAATCCTAAGCAATAAGAAAAAGAATAGTGCTAACACTAAGTTTAAGCTTTATAGTAATATTATTATATATAGCTTAATAAAAAGTAAGAGAGTTATAAGAAATGCTCTTATATTAAAGCTATATAAAATAGTATAAGGCACTAATATTACCTATATAGTAGGAACTATATTAAATATAATTGCTAAGAACTTATAAATTCTATAAATACTAATAATTATCTATATAGATTCTTTTTTACTATATAAGTGCTTTATAAAGTTAAGAATAATAAAGAAAAAGAGGCTTATAATTAATATTATAGCCCTTTAGTAGTTATATAAATAGTAAGAAATTATAGAAATTTACTAAATTAATAGGGAAGATAATATTATAGACTTAATAATAAAGGTAACGCTAAATAAGGCTTTTAAGAGCTTTATTAATATAAATAAGGCTAAAATATAAGTAAAAGGATAGGTTAAGAGGGAAGTAGCCTAATAAGTAGGATTAAGGGGGTTATATATATATATAGTGTTTTTTATAGTTAAAGTAGCTTAGGATTAGTTTAGTATAAAGCTAACTAATTAAAGGCCTTTTTATAAAAGTAAACACTTTAAATTTTATTTATTTTTTAGGCTACTTTTTAGGTAATTTCTCTTTTTTAAAAAAGAGAGAATTTATAAGTGTTAGAATTACCCCCTTATAAAAGAACCTTAGTATAGCCTAGGTAGATTAATAAAAGCAAGAGTAGCGCTTTTATTAAGTGTATCCCTATAAATATAGGGCTGCACTTAGGGGGAAAAGTAGGCTAATAACAACACTACTTTTCCTGCCTTTTCTAACCTTTTAAGCTAGCTTAGAACCTTTATAGAACAAGCTAAATTAGACCCTTTTCTATCACCCCTTTTTATTATATATAATACAAGCCGGTCCAACACTTATATTCTTAGGTTTTTATTAATAATAATATATAGTAAAGTTAAATCCCTTTAGCACCCTTATAAGTTAATAATACTTATAGGCACTTAGTAAATACTATATTTAAATATAGTTAGTATACTAATTACTTAGATTTTAAGGGGTTTAATATTACTTTTATAAAATCCTTATTACCTTATAAATTCTATACTAATAATATTTATATTAAAGTAAGTGTTAAGATTTATAAAGGTATAGATAGTAATTTAGCTTTAAGTTATAATAAAGGTGTAGAATTATTGCTTAATAAGGAATTAAGATTTAATAAAAGTAAAGGTAGCTATTTCTATTAATTAGTATTTTTTAAATAGCTTAAAGGGTTCTTTACTAATTAATTATAGTTATAGTAAAGATAACTTATATTACTATAGTTATAATATTTCTACTAATTATAGATTTAGTTATAGTTTAATTTAGTAATAAGGGTTAAGGGTTCTAAAGGTATATATAATAGCTATTAATTCTATATAAATTAAGCTTATTAGTAGTAAAGCCCTTTTATATACTTATTATTACCTTTAGTATTTGCTTTATACTTATACCATAGTAATATTATATTTTAAAATTATTAAGTAATTTAAATAACTTTCTTTTTTATTTTTTTTATAATTAATATATAAAGATTAATATAATTTTAAAGTTTAAGTTATAACTTAATAAAAAATAAAAGAGCCTAAGCCTATTTACTTACTCTTTTTAAATATTTCTTTAAGAAATTAAGGTAAATACTAAAGTTAATAAAGCTTTAGCTATCTTACTATTTTATATTTTTTATTATAGTTATAATTTAAGCTTTATAATTAATAAAGTCTTTTAATAAAGTTAGTATTTACTTTTAAAACTTTTTTTAGTTATTTTTAAGTTCTTTTTAGTATTTTATTAGTTATTTATTAAGAAATTAATCCTATTTTATTTAATAAGTTTAGTATATATAGTTTAATATAAAAAGGATTTTTTAGTAGTTTTAGCAGAACTTATATTTTACCTTATTAAAGATATAAGTTAGGTTATTAATCTAAATTTTATATTTTTATAAGTTAATAAAGTATATTAAGGGGTTAATATTCTTAACTTAAACTTTACCTTTATTATTATTAAAGAAATTATTAAAAGAGTACTATTTTTTAGCCTTTTCTTTACTAATTCCTTTTTAGTAAAAAGTAGTAAGGAGTTCCCTTTTTTATTTTTATAGTTTTTTCAGTTCTTTTAATTAAGTAATTTACTTCTTAATTACCTAAGATTTCTTTTATATTATAAATAAGGTTAGGGTAGACTTAATTATAATAAAGATTTCTTTTTATAGGTTTTTTATAAATTAGTTAAGGTTTATTAGTGCTTTAAAGAATATAAGATCCTCTATAGGTATAGCAGCTAATTATTAAGTAATAGGTGCTATATTATCTTAAATAGCTAAAAAGAAGCTTTAGAATTATTAAATAGTAAATTAGTAGCTAAAGAAAGGTAATATAGCATTTAATATATTAACTAAAGCTTACCTTTTCTAAGTCTTCTTATATATATATTTAGGGTTTTTATATACTAAATAAGTGACTAAGCGTAGGCGCCTAAGCGGCGCACCTTATAAGGTGTGCACACCTTATAGGGCTTAAAAAAAAACTTACCTTTTTAATTATAATAACTTTTCTTTAGATTTTTTATCTAAATAATATGAAAGTTACAAGGCTACTACTATTAAAGGCTTTAAAAGGGTTAGTACTAAAGCTAAGCTAAACCTTAAAATAACTTACTAAACTTTTATTTATTTATTATAGTATAGTTTTTCTTAAAAATTATTAATAAAACTAAAAACCTAAGCTAAATTTATATTAGAAATTAAAGGGTAAAAAAAAGGCACTTATTAATTTAAGCTCTTACTATAAAAAAGAAGAGAAAAAAAAGGTCTTTAAATTTAAAAGAGAGACTTTACTTATAAAAAAAAACCTAACCCCTTAAATTACTTATTAATAAGCTAGTTTTAATTAGAAAATTAAAGAGTAAAAATATTAAAGTATAATAGTATTAATAAACTTCTACTTTAAACCTAGCTTAAACCCTTAGTTTACTTATACTAAATTAGTAACTATACTTTAAATTAGTAATTATATTTTTAATTAAGTAAGTTTAATAATATATTACTTAATATAAAACTATTATATAATATATCTTAAAAGTGTTAAATAAGTAACTAATATAAACTTCTATTAGCCTTAAACTAAATTATACTTAAATATCCTTAATATATATTTAAACTATATATCTTTAATATATAAATTATATATATCTACTATATTAATTTTCCCTTAGCCTTTTTAGTAACTATAGCTACTAACTTAGTTAGTAATATATTATATTCTATATATTAAAACTATTAAAGCCTTACCTTAAAGCCTTAACCATAAAAAGATATATAGTAATATATAGGTTTTTCTCTCTATCTTAGAGTTTTTCCTATATAATTAACTAAGTAAAGGTACTAAAAAATAGCTCCTAGAGCTATTTAAAGTATTTTAATAATAATAATATACTATATATAGGTTTTTCTCTCTATGCTAGATTTTTTCTATATAATTTAGTAAGCTAAAGTACTAAATAGTAGCTGCCTAACAGCTATCAAGCGTAGTTAAATAAATAAATACATAAAATAAGTATAACTTAAATATCCCTATAATTTCTAAAAAAGGGTAGTTAAATATAGATAGGTATAAGTAGTTATAGTTAAGGCAGTTTAAGATAATATAGTAATAGTCTTTAATATTAAGCTAATAATAGTAAATAAGGGAGTTTATACTAGAAATACGTTGGTTATATAGAAAGGCCCTTAGTCTAATCTTCCTAGTATATATCTATGTATGAATTAACAATTTATGCTTGTTCAGGGGTCTGTGTAAGCGGACGAGCTTTCTAGTGGTCTGGAAGTTAGGGATATTTTACTTTATTAAAAATATAAATTAGATTATTAATTTAAATTTTATATTCTTATTGATTAATAAGGTATATTAAAAGGTTAATATTATTATTATTATTATTAAATTACACTAAATAGCTTTAGGAGCTATTTTCTAGTACCTTAGCTTATTTAGTTATATAGGAAAAACCTTAGGGTAAGGAGGAAAACCTATATACTACTATATATCTATCTATTATTAAGGCCCTATAATAGGGCTCTAATAGTTCTAATATATAAAATATAGTGCGCTACTAGCTAAGTTAGTAGCTATAGTTATTAAAAGGGCTAAGAGAATAATAATATAATAGGTATATATAATTTATATATTAAAGATATATAGTTTAAATATATATTAGGAATATTTAGGTATAGTCTAGTTTAGAGCTAATAAAAGTTTATATTAGTTGCTTATTTAACACTTTTAGAATGTATTATATAGTAGTTCTATATTAAGTTATATATTATTAAACTTACTTAATTAGGAATATAGTTATTAATTTAAAGTATAGTTACTAATTTAGTATAAATAAATTAAGGGTTTAAGCTAGGTTTAGAATAGAAGTTTATTAATGCTATTATACTTTTATATTTCTACTCTTTAATTTCTTAATTAAAACTAACTTACTAATAAGTAATTTAAAGAGTTAGGTCTTTTTTTATAAGTAAGGCCCTTTTTCTTAGGTTTAAAAACCTCTCTTTTCTCTTTTTTTTTATAGTAAGGGCTTAAATTAGTAAATACCCTTTCTTTTTTCTTTTAGTTTTTAATATAAGCTTAGTTTAAGTCTTTAGTTCTATTAATAATTTTAAGGAAAGACTATACTTTAATAAACTAATTATAGCTTAGTAAGTTATTCTAAGGTTTAGCTTAGTTTTAATACTAACCCTTTTAAGGCCCTTAATAGTAATAGCTTTATAATTCTTATATTATATAAATAAAAAATCTAAAAAAAAGTTGCTATATTTAGAAAGGTAAGTTCCCTTTTAAGCCCCCTTTAGGTTTATTATAGCTACTAATTATTTAAATATTAGTAGTTCCTATTTTAAATACTATATAATAGAGTATAATTATAATAGAGTAAGTTATCTTAGCTTACTTTAGGTTTAATATAGTCTCTAACTAAAGTAGCCTTTACTTATTTATACCTTTTACTAAGTAAAGGTATAAGCCCTCCTTAATTTTTAAATAACCTATAATAATAAAAATAAGAATAATCTAAAGTTCTTATTTAATATAAGTTTAATTTAGTTCTATATCTATCCTTACTTAGCTAATATATTATAATTTAAAGCGTATTAAAAGGTTTAAGGGACTATTTAGCGCTTAGTTAATACTAAGCTAAGTATAAGTTAAACCCTTATTATTACTAAGGTAGTCTCTAAGGGCTTTAAGTAAAATATACTAAGCTATATAAAACATTTAGCTATAGCTATAAAGTAAACTAATACTTTATTAGTAATAGTAGCTATAGTAATTATAAAAGGGAACCTTATTAAAAATAATAAAAAAAAAGGGGAGGGGATAAGGAATAAGAGTAAAATAAATAAAAAAGGGGGGGGTTTAAAAAAAGGGAAGAGAGAGGTATTTTAAAGCTATAATAGAACCTAAGGGCGCCTTTAAGGCTACCCTTAAGGCACCTAAGGTGTTTTTAGTAGTTATTTCCCTTTTTACTTTATAATTTCTATAAATAAATAAATTAAATAGCTATAGCTTAGTATTAATATAGCCTCTCTTTACTACCCTTTTATATTTATTTATAATTATTAGTCTTTATATAGTAAGTTATATAGGCTCTATTTTACCTATGCCTCCCTTATCTCCTTATTAATTCTACCTTAAGCCTTATTCTTTTTTATATAGTTAGCCTTTTATCTTTTATAAAGTATAAGGGCTAAGTAGTATTAAAAGAGTTAGTTAATATTAAGTATTTATTAAGTAAGGTATCTTACTAACTTAGGTAAGTTAAGAGCTATATAGATATCCCTTTAGTTTTATATTAGTCCTATATTAGCGCTTATTAATTAAAGGTAGTTATATTTTAAGCACTATATAATTAAATATTAATAGTTCTCTTCTTTACTTTAATAGTAATATATTAATAATTCTACCTTAAGAATATAGTAATTATAAAGGAAATAATTAAGGTTAATCTTTTTTATATATATTTAAATAAAGGCTATTAATTTAAACTTAGTAAGGTAGTAGTAAAAGTAGATAATTTTTACTTTAAAATAAAAGTTAAGGTTTTATTTAGCTATATATTAGTTTTAATATAAATTATAGGTAAAGGCCTTAATTCTATCCTTATATTACTTATCTTTTTATTTTTTTTTTAATTCTTAACTTAAGCTTAAAGCTTTAAGGTTAAGGGAAAGGTAGTTTAAAAATAGCTTATAGTTTATAATTTATATTTACCTTTAATAGGTTACTTAATAGCAAAAGTATATTACTACTATAGTATATATAATATAAATTCTTATTACTATACTATTTAACTTAATATATTTATAGTATTACTAAACTTAATAGTTAAAGTAAAGGTTAAGAGGTAGTATTACTATTTTAGTCTTAAGTAAGGTTTATAGCATTGCCTTATAGGCGCTTAATATTGCCTTAAGGCACTTAGTTTATTTTATAATAAATACTTTTATAATTCCTTTAGCTATACTACCTTATTTAATAAGGGTATAGTATGCGCCTATACTATATATAATAAGGCTTTATATAACCTATATATATAAAAGTCTTAATTTCTATAATAAGCACCTTTATATAAATACTATAAGTATAATAAGGGCTAGTTATTAATATATAAGCTTTTTTATAAGTTGCTTTTAATATACCTTTTATTATAGCTTATAGTATATTTAAACCCTTAGGAAGTATATAGCCTATACTAGCTAAATTATAGCATTTTTAAGTTAAACCTATATTATATTTAGTTATCTTTTTTTAGTAAAGTAAATAAGTTTACTTTTTTAAAGGTAGAATTAAAGGCTAGATTTTTAGAATTATTCTTAGTAAACCTTTTAAGCAGTCTTAAGGCATTTTTATATCTCTTTTATTATATATCTATATATTAAAATATTTATATTATTTAAAAATCTAAGTACTAAAGTAAAGTAAACTATTTTAAGTTTTTTATATAAAGGTATAATATATAATAAAAATAATATTAAGAATATAAAGGATTCTTATAAAACCCTTATAAGTATAAGTTAAGTAATAGCTATTTTTCCCTTAAATATTAAGTAAGCTTCTTATTTATTAATAAAAGCCTAAGCCTACTATACTATTTATATAAGTATTTTAGTAGTAAGTATTATATATATTAATTATTTATAGTAAACTATATTAAAGGCTATAGAGATATTTAGTTAAAGGAGTAATATAGTTTTACTATAGTACTATACTATTTTTATAGCCTTTATTAAAATACTAAAGGCTATCTTAGTAAACTAGTTTACTTTATTATCTATTTAAAAATTAAAAAGAGTGCCTCCCTTTTTAAATATATAAGTAATTTATATTATTACTATTACTTTAAGGATTTTGCTTATTATACTTAAGAGAGAGATAAGTTACTATACTCTTATATATTATATCTTTAAAGGTATTTTCTTAAGCTTATATAAGATAACTACCTTAGCTTTTTAGAATAATTCTAAGTAGTATTTAATTTAATAGTATATATTAAGAAAAGTAGCTAATATATAAGTTAATAGTTTACTATATACTTTTAAAAACCTTACTAAAAGCTTATTAAGTTTAAGTGCTTTTTAGTTTAAAAGCTATTTAAGGATATTATAAATCTTATTTATTATAAATTTATCCTTATTAAGAAATACTATAAAATTAAGGTAAGTACTAAGATTATTTAAAAGGTTATCTATTCTTACTATAAATATTAGGAAAAACTAATTAAAAAAAGCTTTAATTTTACTTTAATAGGTATATTATAGTATTTAAAATTTACCTATACTTTAATATAAAGGTAGGACTTATTAGATTTTTAGTAAAAGTTTACTTTTTAGTTTAGCCTATTATTTAAGCTTCTAAAGGCTCCCTTTACTTACTATTACCTTTATTACTACTCTTTGCTAAAAGCTATATTACTTATTATATATAATATAGTCTTAATATACTACTATCTTAAATATAGCCTTTTAATTTACTAAGGTATATTAATAGCGCTATTATCTTTAAGCTTTATAAGTATTTTAAACTACCTTTTTTATTCTAAGGTTTTACTATAATTATATATAAGGACTAATATAGGGCCCTTTTAGTATTATAGTTATAGTAATAATATTAAGTTCTACTATAAGCTATTTAGTAAATATATTTATATAGCTTATATATACTAAAGAGAAGAGAAAATTATTAAGGTAAAGCTAATATACTACTTTAGTAAATATAAGGTTTTTATTTATATAATACTATTTAAATTAGTATTTTATAAGTAAAGGGTTAGTATCTTTAGTATTAATATAAATAAGCTATAGTATATAGTTAGAACTAATAAGATTATACCCTTTTAAAAACTATAATACTATATTTATAAATACCTATATATAATTAATAATACTATCCCTTTTACCTTAAGTTCTTTATATTATTTCCTTTTAAAATATAGTAAGTTTAAGCTATTACTACTTTATAACTATAAGTAGTATTTTACTTCTTAATAATATATATTTATAATAGTTTTATAATAAATAGTATTAGTTAAAGTCTCTAATAAAAATACTATAAAGCTATATAAGCTCCTTTAAAAGTGTATAAAAAGGGGATATTTAGTTTTATTTATAATTAAGAGAGTAAATTAAGTAAATATTAGTATTTTATAGTATAATTATATATTAGTTAGTGCTTACTTATATTATTTATAACTTAAGACTATAATAGTAGTAAATATATATAGCTATATAATTACTTTAAGCTATTAGCTAATAAAGTTTAAGACTTAAGTTAAAAAGTAGTTTACTACTTTTATTAGGTTTTTAAAGTATAACTATATTAGTTTTAAACTAAGCTTTAAAAGCTATATAAATTAAATAGGTTTTCTTTTATATATTTTAGTATATAACTTATATAGTTATATTTATTAATTAAAGAAAATATTAGTTTTTATTAATAATACCTTTACTATAAAAATATTATAGTTTTATAAAAAAGCCTTAATAGCTTTTTTTAAGTAAGAGAGGGGTAATATAATAATAGAGTCCTTATTAATTATTATTAAGTAGCTATCTTATAAATAGCTAATATATTTCTATAGTAATACCTTATAAAAAAGTATAAAGTTAGCTAATTTTCTCTTACCTTTTATTACTTTAGTTTATTCTTTAGTTTTTAATATAGCTAAAATAATAAAGGTGCTAAGTTAGTTTAAATATATAATATAAGCTCTTATTTATTATTTATTAATAGTTTTATAACTCTTTAACTATACTAAGTAAGAACTTAAGTAGTTTATATAGTATTTTTATACTACTTTTATAAAAGCTAAGTAGTTGCTTTTATTATTATAATAGGTAGCTATATAGTAGCTATAGTATAAAGCTAATATATAATATATTACTATATAGCTATATTTAAAGTATTAATAGTATTAATAAAAGTAAAGGGCTTTATTATAGGGTTTAGCTTTAAATATTTCTACTTTATATATTATTATTATTATTATTAAATTACACTAGATAGCTCTAGGAGCTACTTTTTAGTACCTCTGCTTATTTTACTATATAGAAAAAACCCTAAAGTAGGGAGAAAAACCTATATACTACTATATATTAGCCTATAATTAGGGCCTTTATATAGGACTTTAGCGGTTTTAGTACATAAAATATAATATATTATTAGCTAAGTTAGTAGCTATAGTTACTAAAAGAGCTAAGGAAAGATTAATATAGTAGGTATATATAATTTATATATTAGAGATATATAGTCTAAATATGTATTAAAGATATCTAAGTATAGTTTAGTTTAAAGCTAATAGGAGTTTATATTAGTTGCCTATTTAACACTTTTAGGATATATTATATAATAGTTCTACGTTAGGTAATATATTATTAGACTTACTTAATTAGAAATATAGTTATTAATTTAATATATAGTTACTAATTTAATATAAATAAGCTAAGGGTTTAATTTAGGTTTAAGGTAGGAGTTTATTAGTGCTACTATATTTTTATATTTCTACTTTTTAATTTCCTAATTAAGACTAGCTTACTAATAAGTAATTTAAAGGGTTAGGTTTTTTTCTATAAGTAAGGCCCCCCCTCTTAAGTTTAAGGACCTTTTTTTTCTCTTTTTCTTTATAGTAAAAGCTTAAATTAATAAGTGCTCTTCCCTCTTCTCTTTAGTTTCTAATATAGGCTTAGTTTAGGTCTTTAGTTTTACTAATAATTTTAAGAGAAGACTATACCTTAATAAACTAATTAAAGCTTAGTAAGTTATTTTAAGGTTTAGCCTAATTCTAGTACTAACCCCTCTAAGGCCCTTAGCAGCAATAGCCTTATAATTCTTATATTATATAGATAAAAAATCTAAGAAAAAGTTGCTATAATTAAAAAGGTAAGTTAAGTTCCCTTTTAGGCCCCCCTTAGGTTTATTATAGCTACTAATTATTTAGGTACTAATAGTTCTTATTTTAAATGCTATATAGTAGAGTGTAATTATAATAAAGTAAGTTATCTTAGTTTGCTTTAAGTTTAGTATAGTCTCTAACTAAAGTAGCCCTTACCTATATATACCTTTTATTAAGTAAAGGTGTAAGCTTTTCTTAATTTTTAGGCAACTTATAATAATAAAGATAAAGATAATTTAAAGTCTTTATATAATATAAGTTTAGTTTAGTTTTATATCTATCTCTACCTAGCTAATATATTATAGTTTAAAGCATATAAAAAGGTTTAAGGGACTGCTTAATACTTAGTTAATACTAAGCTAAGTATAGGTTAAACCCTTACTATTACTAAGGTAGTCTTTAAGGGCTTTAAGTAGAATATACTAAGCTATATAAAATATTTAGCTATAGCTATAAAGTAAACTAATACTTTATTAGTAATAATAGCTATAGTAGCTATAAAGGGGAACTTAGCTAAAAATAGTAAAGAGAGAGGGGAGGGGATAGGAAATAAAAGTAAAATAAGTAAAAAGGGGGGGGGTTTAAAAAGAGGGGAGAGGGGGGTAATCTAAGGCTATAATAAAACCTAAAAGCGCCTTTAAGGCCGCCCTTAAGGCACTTAAAGTGTCTTTAATAGTTATTTTCCTTTTTGCTTTATAATTTCTATAAATAAATAAATTAGGCAACTATAGCTTAGTCTTAATATAGCCTCTCTCTTACTATCTTTCTATATTTATCTATAGTTATTAGTCTTTATATAATAGCTATATAAGCTTCTTTCTACCTATATCTCCTTTATCTCTTTATTAAGTTTACCTTAGGCCTTATTCTTCTCTATATAGTTAATCTCTTATTTTTTTTAAAGTATAAGGGCTAAGTAGTATTAAGGGAGTTAGTTAATACTAAGTATTTATTAGGTAAGGTATTTTACTAATTTAAGTAAATTAAGGGCTATATAAATATCCCTTTAGTCTTATATTAGTTTTATTTTAGTACTTATTAATTAAAGGTAGTTATATTTTAAGTATTATATAATTAAATATTAGTAGTCCTTTTTTTTACCTTAGTAGTAGTATATTAGTAATTTTACCTTAAGAATATAGTAGTTATAGAGAAAGTAATTAAAGCTAATCTTTTTTATATATATTTAAATAAAGGCTATTAATTTAAACTTAGTAAGGTAGTAGTAAAGTTAGATAATTTTTACCTTAAAATAAAAGTTAGGGTCCTATTTAGTTATATATTAATCCTAATATAAATTATAGGTAGAGGCTTTAGTTTTATCCTTATACTACTTATTTTTCTATTTTTTTTTTAGTTTTTAGCTTAAACTAAAGGCCTTAGGATTAAAAGGGAGGTAGTTTAGAAATAGCTTATAGTTTATAACTTATATTTATCTTTAATAGATTGCTTAATAGTAAAGGTGTATTATAACTATAGTATATATAATATAAATCCTTATTACTATACTATTTATTTTAATATATTTATAGTATTACTAAACCTAATAGTTAAGATAAAGGTTAAAGGGTAGTACTATTATTTTAGTTTTAAGTAAGGTTTATAATGTTACTTTATAAGCGCTTAATACTACTTAAAGGCATTTAGTTTGCTTTATAATAAATACTTTTATAGTTTCTTTAGCTATACTACCTTATTTAATAAGGGTATAGTGTATGCCTATATTATATATAATAAGGCTTTATATAACCTATATATATAGAAGTCTTAATTCTTATAGTAGGCACCCCTATATAAACGCTATAAGTATAGTAAAGGCTAGCTATTAATATATAAGCTTTTTTATAAGCTATTTTTAATATACCTTTTACTATAGTTTATAATATATCTAAACTCTTAGGAAGTATATAGCCTATACTAGCTAAATTATAGTATTACTAAGCTAAACCTATATTATATTTAGTTATCTTTTCTTAGTAAAATAAATAAGTTTACTTTTTTAAAAATAGAATTAAAAGCTAAATTTCTAAGACTATTCTTAGTAGACCTTTTATATAGTCTTAAGGCATTCCTATATCTCTTTTATTATATATTTATATACTAAAATATTTATATTATTTAAGAATTTAAGGACTAAAGTAGAGTAAACTATTTTAAGTTTTTTATATAAGGGTATAATATATAATAGAAATAGTATTAGGGATATAAGGGACCCTTATAAGACCCCTATAGGTATAGATTAGGTAATAGCTATTTTACCCTTAAATATTAAATAAGCTTCTTATTTATTAGTAAAGGCTTAGGCTTACTATACTATCTATATAGGTAATTTAGTAGTAAGTATTATATATATTAGTTATTTATAGTAAACTATATTAAAGGCTATAAAGATATTTAGTTAAAGGAGTAATATAGTTCTATTATAGTGCTATACTATTTTTATAGCTTTTATTAAAATATTAAGAGCTACCTTAGTAAAGCAGTTTACTCTATTATTTATTTAAAGATTAAAAAGGGCGCCTCCCTCCTTAAATATATAAGTAATCTATACTATTACTACTACTTTAAGGATTTTACCTATTATACTTAAGAGGGAAATAAGCTACTATACTCCTATATATTATATCTTTAAGAGGGTCTTTTTAGGCTTATATAAAACAACTACCTTAGCTTTTTAAAATAGTTTTAAGTAGTATTTAGCCTAATAATATATATTAAAAAGGGTAGCTAAAGCATAGGCTAAAGGTTTACTATATACCTTTAGGAATCTAACTAAAAGCTTATTAAGCTTAAGTGCTTTTTAGTTTAGTAGCTATTTAAAAATGTTATAGATTTTATTTATTATAAATTTATTCTTATTAAGAAACGCTATAGAATTAAGGTAGGTACTAAGATTATTTAAGAGGTTGTTTATTCTTACTATAAATATTAAAAAGAATTAATTAAAAAAAGCTTTAGCTTTACCTTAGTAGATATATTATAGTATTTAGGATTTACTTATGCCTTAATATAAAGGTAGGACTTATTAAGTTTTTAATAAAAGTTTGCTTTTTAATTTAGCCTATTATTTAAGCTTCTAAAGGCTTTTTTTACTTACTATTACCTTTACTACTACTCTTTACTAAAAGCTATATTACTTACTATATATAATATAGTCTTAGTGCGCTACTACTTTAGATATAGCTTTTTAATTTACTAAGGTATATTAGTAGCGCTATTATTTTTAAGCTTTATAGGCATTCTAGATTATTTCTTATATTTTAAGGTTTTACTATAGTTATATATAGAGACTAATATAGGGCCTTTTTAGTGTTATAGTTATAGTAATAATATAAAGTTCTACTATAAGTTATTTAGTAAATATATTTATATAGCTTATATATACTAAGGAGGAAAGAAAGTTATTAAGATAAAGCTAATATACTACCTTAGTAAATATAAGGTCTTTATCTATATAATACTATTTAAATTAGTATTTTATAAGTAAAAGGTTAGTATCTTTAGTATTAATATAAATAAGCTATAGTATATAATTAAAATTAATAAGGTTATATCCCTTTAGAAACTATAATACTATATTTATAAATACCTATATATAGTTAATAGTATTATCCCTTTTATCTTAAGTTCTTTATATTATTTCCCTTTAAGGTATAGTAAGTTTAAGCTACTATTACTTTATAATTATAAGTAGTATTTTACTTTTTAATAATATATATTTATAGTAGTTTTATAATAAATAGTATTAGTTAAAGTCCTTAATAAATATACTATAAAGCTATATAAGTTCCTTTAAAAGTGTATAAAAGGGAGATATTTAGTTTTATTTATAGTTAAGGGAGTAAATTAAATATATATTAGTGTTTTATAGTATAATTATATATTAGTTAATGCCTACTTATATTATCTATAACTTAAGATTATAGTAGTAGTAGATATATATAGCTATATAGTTATTTTAGGCTACTAGCTAATAAAGTCTAAGACTTAGGTTAAGGAGTAGTTTATTACTTTTATTAGGTTTTTAAAGTATAACTATATTAGTTTTAAGCTAAGCTTTAAGGGCTATATAGACTAAGTAAGTTTTCTTTTATATATTCTAGTATATAACTTATATAATTATATTTATTAATTAAAGGGAGTGTTAGTTTCTATTAATAGTATCTTTACTATAAAACTACTATAGTTTTATAAAAAAGCTTTAATAGCTTCTTTTAGGTAAGGGAGAGGTAGTATAGTAATAAAGTCTTTATTAGCTATTATTAAGCAGCTACTCTATAGATAGCTAATATATTTTTATAGTAATATCTTATAAAAAAGCGTAAAGCTAGCTAATCTTCTCTTACTTTTTATTACTTTAGTCTATCCTTTAGTTTTTAGTTTAGCTAAGGTAGTAAAGGCACTAAGCTAGTTTAGATATATAGTATAAGCCTTAGCTTATTATTTATTAATAGTTTTATAACTCTTTAACTATACTAAGTAAGAATCTAAGTAGTTTATATAGCATTCCTATACTACTTTTATAAGGGTAGGGTAATTACTTTTATTATTATAATAAGCAGCTATATAATAGCTATAATATAAGGCTAATATATAATATACTACTATATAACTATATTTAAAGTATTAATAGTATTAATAAAGGTAAAGGGCTTTATTATAAGGTTTAGCTTTAAATATTTCTACTTTATATATAATTTTACTATAGTATAGTTTATTAGCTATATTAATATTATTAACGCCTATAATTAAAGGCGTTTATATAAAGGTTTTATATAGTTTTTATACTACTACCCTTATAATTATATATTTATTAGCACTAGCTAAGTTGCTTATAATAGTTTCTTTTATAGTATTCTAAGTATAGTAAATAAGAAAGCCTTTAATAATAATACTAAATACTTAGTAGTTTAGTATTACCTTTAATTTAAATATAGTTTAGATTTAAGTAGTATCTTTTATATAAGCTTTAGCTATTTTCTTAAAGGTAACTACTATATCCCTATTATAAAGGTAGTATACTATTACTATAGTATCCTTACTTATAGCCTTATTAATAGTATTAATAATCTCTTTTAAGCTATAGCTTTTAGCTATATTACTAATACCTTATTCTTTTATAATAGTTTTATAGTAAATATATAAAGAGACTACTATAAAAGTAAAGGGTTAAGCTATTATAATAAGAAGGTAAGTAAGTAAGCTACTAACTATAACTTATACTTATAATATTCTTATTATAGTTCTAAGCTAAAGTACCTTTTTAACTACTTTTTTAATTATTACCTTAAGGGTAAAGGTTATTACTAAGTCTCTTAGTATTAGGTAAGAGTAAGTTATAGCCTCCTATTAAGCCTATATAGTCTTTATATTAATAATATATAAAATAATATTTTAAAGCCCTTTTAGTAAAAAAGATAGCACTAACTTAGCAATTTTATTATATTTTAATTATAAATATACTAATACTTAGTTCTATATTATATTAGATATAGGCTTAACTTAGTTACTAAATATAATTCTATTTAAATTAGTAAAAGGGTTATAGCAACTTTAAAAGAGGCTATAATTCCTACTATTTATAATAATATTTATTATATTACCTACTGCTCCTATACTCTAAGCCTAATATGCTATTAAAAAGGGAGGTAAATAGGTAAGGCAAATCTTTTTATTAACTTTTTAAGCGGATTAGAGTTAATTCTGTAGCGCTATTATAGTGTAGGCAAATTTGCGAAAGTTTTTTTTTTTTTTTTTTATTTAAAATTATTAATTTTCTACTTTATATATAATTCTACTATAGTATAGTCTATTAGCTATATTAATATTATTAATACCTATAATTAATAGCATTTATATAAAAGTCCTATATAATTTCTACACTACTACCCTTATAATTATATACTTATTAACACTAACTAAATTACTTATAATAGTTTTTTTTATAGTATTTTAAGTATAGTAAATAAAAAAGCCTTTAATAATAATACTAAATACTTAATAGTTTAGTATTACTTTTAGTTTAAATATAATTTAAATCTAAGTAGTATTTTTTATATAAGCCTTAGTTATTTCCTTAAAGGTAATTACTATATCTTTACTATAAAGGTAGTATACTATTACTATAGTATCTTTACTTATAGCTTTATTAATTATATTAATAATCTCTTTTAAGCTATAGCTTTTAGCTATATTATTAATACCTTATTTTTTTATAATAGTTTTATAGTAAATATATAAAAAAACTATTATAAAAGTAAGGGGTTAAGCTATTATAATAAGAAGGTAGGTAGGTAAGCTACTAATTATAACTTATACTTATAATATTTTTATTATAGTTTTAAGCTAAAATACCTTTTTAACTACTTTCTTAATTATTACTTTAAAAGTAAAGGTTATTATTAGGTTTTTTAGTATTAAGTAAAAGTAAGTTATAGCCTTTTATTAAGCTTATATAGTCTTTATATTAATAATATATAAAATAATATTTTAAAGCTTTTTTAGTAAAAAAAATAGTATTAACTTAGTAATTTTATTATATTTTAGTTATAAGTATATTAATACTTAGTTCTATATTATATTAAATATAAGCTTAACTTAGTTACTAAATATAATTCTACTTATATTAGTAAGGGGGTTATAGTAACTTTAAAAAAGGCTATAATTCCTATTATTTATAATAATATCTATTATATTACTTACTACTCCTATACTTTAAGCTTAATTTACTATTAAAAAGGGAGGTAAATAAGTAAGGTAAATCTTTTTATTAACTTTTTAAGTAGATTAGAGTTAATTCTGCAGCGCTATTACAGTGCAGGCGAATTCACAAAAGTTTTTTTTAAAGGTTAATATTATTAACTTACACTTTACCTTTATTATTATTAAAAAAAAAAAAAACATTATTAAAAAGCACTATTTTTTAGCCTTTTTTTATTAATTTCCTTTTAATAAAAAGTATTAAAAAGCTTCTTTTTTATTTTTCTAATTTTTTAGTTTTTTTAATAAAGTAATTTATATTTTAATTACTTAAGCTTTCTTTTATATATTAAAAAGGTTAAAATAAACTTAATTATAATAAAGATTTTTTAATAAGATATTTATAAATTAACTAAAATTTCTTAATACTTTAAAGAATATAGAATTCTTTAAAAATATAATAATTAATTATTAAATAGTAAGTATTATATTATTTTTAAATAGTTTATTAAAGCTTTAAAATCATTAAATAGTAATTAAGTAGCTAAGTAAAGATATTATAGTATTTAATATATTAACTATAGCTTACTTTCTTTAAGGCTTTTTTATATATATACTAGGTTTTTATACATTAAATATTTAACTAAGTATAGGCGCTTAGGTGCTGCTATACTTCAGTTGCCTTAGGAGGTATGCACATGTCACAGTTATTAATTATATAAACTATTAATTTAAGCTTACTATTTATAATACTAAATAAATAAATAAAAATCTAAGAAAATTCCACTACCTTTTATAAGCTAGAATTTAGTGTATTTTATATACTTAAAGCTATATATTAAGCTTTTAATATTAGGAATAAATCTTCTGCTATAGCGTTCTAGAGACCTTTTAGCTTTTAGCTTACTAAGCTTCACTACCTTAGTATTTTAAACCGTAAAAGCCTTTGTAAATCCCTTATTCTCAATAATCACTACTAAAAAGAGAATGCTAGCATAAAATGTATACACTAGGCATCTCAAGTGGGATGCCTAAGATATAAGGCTATATACTAGGGTAGCGCGGACTAAGGGTTCATGCTAAGGTGGAACCTAGGGAGCCCGCGATGTTCAACATCATCTCACCTGGCTAAATTTTATAACGGATCGGTCATTGGCGTGACAGGAACATTATTTTGCAGAACAATTCCACTCGACAACATAGCCCAACCACTTACACCGCGCTCGTCCGCACTGCAAGGAATCACACGTACCATGTCCTCACGACAGGCCGCATTGTGAGCCTCCTTTCCACCATTAGAAACACAACATTGAGGATAGCGGCGAAACCCCCTTGCTAATTACTTTGCACTATTAGATCGCTCTACCGGCGATCGTTGAAGCTGGCTCTCGACTGGGCCGTTCAGCGTCAACTCTGGCGAGGCCAGGCCTTGTATATTCGTTCGTTATTCGAGGCGAACAGGAACGTTACCGACTCCAGGCAACAAAGAGTGGGACACACTGCCGCGGGAATCTGGCATGTCCATCTTACACGAAAGCTGACAGTTGATCAGGCTCTTCTGAGCGAGACCGAAAAGCTTCTCGACACGTGGAAGCATCCAGATCCGTATATCCCACCAACAGCGCCAGGAGGTATGTAAACTTTCAATACAACAGAAGAGGAATGAGGCTAATAGATTCGAGCAGGCTCCAAATACGAGCGAAACCTCCCATCACCCGTTCTAAACCGTGAGTAGTCAAATTGAACAAGCCCCAGCGTATTTGGCATTTGCGCATTGTTAATGATTGTTTCTCAGCCCCATCCAATCACACAAACAGACATTGAGAGAGAATCGGGCATCTTTGCCATAGGCGGAAGGAACATGAACACGTATCCTAGCATATATCAGATCGTCAATTGAACAGGCTAGCCGACTTGCAATGGTCTGCTCACCCTTTCTTGCCACTGCCTGCCTGCAAAACGCTACGAATGGCTTTAACAGTGTGAAAGAAATGTGTAATGATCGCTCCACCGTGGTGACTAAAGCCGCGCGGAATGAGCATTTACTGGAAAACCGTCGAAATAGACACACAGCATTGTCGAGAGCATTGACTTATGTTAAATATCTTATCATTCATGACCATAGCCGTGGGATTATTATACAACCGTTGCGCGCAAAAACAAATAACCGTGTAAACCCGAAACGTGAACCAT
The DNA here is from genome assembly GCA_018360135.1 of Claviceps sorghi. Lineage (NCBI taxonomy): Eukaryota > Fungi > Ascomycota > Sordariomycetes > Hypocreales > Clavicipitaceae > Claviceps > Claviceps sorghi. The sequence continues at coordinate 15,944 of SRPV01000110.1, read as the reverse complement.
TTGTCCTGGCAAACCAAACCCAACCATTGCATATAAAAGACAAAAAAAAATAAAAAAAAAAAATCACAACTCCTGACTTTGGTTCTTGCCGCTCTTGCTGCCGGTTTTTTTTGGCAAGAGATCTAAATTATGTCAGTCATGACCTTGAGCACTGAAAACACTTTGACATACTTTGGTGAATATTGGGCAAAACGCCACCCTGTGCGATAGTGACATGACCCAGCAATTTATTCAGTTCTTCATCGTTTCGGATCGCCAACTGCAAATGACGAGGAATGATACGAGTCTTCTTGTTGTCGCGGGCAGCATTACCAGCCAACTCGAGGATTTCGGCGGCGAGGTACTCGAGGACAGCGGCCAAGTAGACAGGAGCGCCGGCGCCGACGCGCTGGGCGTAGTTGCCCTTTCGAAGAAGACGATGGACTCGACCAACGGGAAAGGCCAGGCCAGCTTTGGAAGAGCGACTTTTGTTTGTTAATAATTAAGTCGATAGGACAAACATGAGCAACCACTTACGATTGGGCATTCTTGGAGCCAGAGGCCTTGCCACCAGATTTTCCACCACCGGACATTCTGAAATGTGTTTTTATGGATTGGCGAAGTAGTTCGAGACTGCACTGCGATTCAGAAGAGAATTACAACAAATGAAGAGACGTGACGGACGCGTTGGTGATAAATGCAAGATGCGATACAAGGGCAGAAAGTCCTAGCGGGGGGGATAGAGGTTAAGTAGTTTTTGGCGCGCCATAGACGCGATCTTGGATCACCGACACTAGCAGATGAAGTACGCTAGTACTAATTTGGAAATCATGCCCCTCAAAAGAAAACAATGTTTTAAACGTGGTCAGACTGCGGAGCACGACAATCTTGCAAGTATTTATAGCAGGAAGTTATTGTGTCCAAGGCTTGATCTGTCCGTAAGGTAGGCGCCTGCAATCGATGGTCTTACGGCGCGCCATTGTTCAGTTCACGCAGTGTCTGCATAACCGAGAAACTCACTATCGGTAGAGTACGGCCATCAGCGCAGCGCAGCAACCCATCCAGCGGACTCGAGCGCTGCTTGTTTAGTGGTATATTGATTTTCAGTCGACAAATACCGACCGTAGTGCATTATATGCCATGCAATTACCTCCACTTGTTAGCACGCGTGTGCCTACCTACCTACTCACCTACTTACTGAGGTAGTTATGAGCTTGGGAGAGTACAGCTTTTCTCATTTGCCTGCGACCTCATTAGAACTATTCCTGCCCTGCTGTCCCCATTTTTTAGATTTGAGAACCAGGAGTGCTGGTGCGAATGAAGGACCCTGTTGATGTTCGTTCTTGAATTTCTCGAGATATTGGCCGTCAACCGGCAGCATCTGATGATTCGAGGGCGAGTTGTTACAAGCATAATAGAACAAACTAATGTGGCTGTCTGTTGGGAAGCCACAGCAGGCTAGGTGGCTGTGTAGACGCGAATGCGGCGTCTACATACCAGAGGCCCCACTTACTACCTCCTTCTACCAAATCAGCCATTGAGCTCAAACAAACACACGCGCGACCGTGGCGCGCTTCCGCTTAATGGAGACGGCTGCTACCAGCAGCAATCAGTAACCCACTTAGAAGTCTTCGCGTCCAGCTACAAAAGCCCAACCACCCCCCAAGTCAATCGACGTGCGTCTTCAACTTTCATCGACGCCCGTCATCTATCTCGAATTCTTGATCGTCTCTAGCACAACTCGCTTCTCACTCTCTTGTTCTTCTCAACACTTCACCCGAAAACAAAGAAAAATGCCTCCCAAGGCCGCCGACAAAAAGCCCGCCTCTAAGGCTCCTGCTACTGCCAGCAAGGCTCCCGAGAAGAAAGATGCAGGCAAGAAGACCGCCGCCTCTGGCGAAAAAAAGAAGCGCTCCAAGACTCGTAAAGAAACATACAGCTCCTACATATACAAGGGTATGCTTCACACGCAATCCCCCCCTCTCTTCTTTTTCGTTTTTCTTTCTTGGATTGCAATTCCGCGCTTGAAAGTGCTAACATCGTCCAAGTGCTTAAACAGGTGCACCCTGACACCGGTATCTCCAATCGGGCCATGTCAATTCTTAACTCTTTTGTGAATGGTAGGTTTAATTTAGTCTGGCCTCGCTTTTGCTTTGCTAACATTTATCTAGATATCTTCGAGCGTGTTGCGACAGAGGCCTCCAAATTGGCTGCATATAACAAAAAGTCTACGATTTCTTCTCGCGAAATTCAGACTTCAGTTCGCCTGATCTTGCCTGGGGAGCTTGCTAAGCATGCTGTGTCAGAGGGTACAAAAGCGGTGACCAAGTACTCATCGTCTACGAAATAAGCCGTCTCTTTGGTATTTGTTCCTGGGTCATGCGGTTTTGGTTTTTTTTTCTTTTTTCCCTCCTTCTCTTTCGTTATGCGTGGCATTCGGGTGTCATGAATTCAACGTTCTGCAGGCACAATACGCCTTCTACTTTGGGATTTTAATGCGTTATGGATTGTTTTGCTTTATGGGGGCAATGTCTTCACACGGTCAATGGGGTTTGCGGTTGTACAATAAATATCGAGAAACGGATCTCGGAGCCATGAATTCGTGCACATTATTTATTCTGTCTCTAATGACGAGGTGAAGTTGAAGTTGACGCAACGCAGGCACAGATGCATTACCCCAGACCGGCTTTAGATCTCTTCATAGCAAGTGAAACAGGCTGCAAAATTCCTTTGTTGTCTTCTGCACCGAGAGCAGTCCCGAGGCTCCAGCCCATTTTCTCCAGCATAGCTCTTCCGCGATTTCCGATACCCAGCTCTGGTGCCGCCGCTCCAACTATCTCGCCCTCTTGATAATTGGCTGCAGTCTTGGACGCACTTGATCTGTTTTGCTTTTTAGAAAGGGGTTTGCTTTTGCCCTTTTTATCCGCTCTAGGCAGGAACTTGCGGCGGACCTGGCGTACAGCTCGATCAAACGTTGCTTCAGAATACGACACAGTTCGAGTTGTCCGGTAGAGGCTAGGGCGGCGCTGTTCTGCTTTCCCCACTGACTTGGACTTAATATTGAACGTATTGGCCAACTCGTGGACGGTCTTCCGGGCGTGGAGATCCATCGGTGGGAAAATTATGCTTGTGATGGTGATATGGTCAGCTTGTATCTATACAAGAATTATTGAGATGTGATTTGGATGAGGCACATACATTTCCTTCTTTTGCTCCAAATATTCTCTGAGTTCATCTGCGACCTGCGTAATTGTCATGCCAAATGGGTATTTGAGCCTGAGGTCATCACGAGCGGCCCTCTTTTGCAGCATCCCCAATGCACGACGCTCCTCTCTTTGTTGCTTGCGTTCTTTTTTCCTCTGTCTATCATTATTCCAGGCTACTTGAAGCTGACGTTCTAAGTCTGAATCACAATTGTCGAAGGGAACGTAATCTGCTCGGGCTCCTTTGCTCTTTTTTACCCGTTGCACACTGGGTCGATTCCAGTCCATGAAATCGAAATCCACTTGCTCCTGACTTAAAGTGTGACTCATTCTTTTCATGCTCCAAGCACATGGTTCAGTGGATGAATGCATACTCACGGCTGAGCTCGGCCCCAACATTGGATTTGAGACTGATGCAGCAAGAGAGTCCTGGTCGTCAGAACTGTTGTCTATATCGTCATTTTCGTTTGCTTTATGACGATCTGTGAAGCGCAAGTCCGACATCGAGCCATTCTCGCTCGAAAGTTGACAGCCGTCTTGATTAGAAACATATGACACGTCATGTGTCTCGTCATCTGACTGACTTGACCCCAGGAAATGATCCTCATCGCTTCCACTGACGGCGTGCCCAATGTTTTGACTTTGCCTGTAAATATTCCCAAGCTCATCATTCTCACGGATGTTGCAAATATAGTCCAACAGAACATCTTCCTCATTGTCCAAAGAAACGCAGTTTTGTTCTTTCTTTTCAAGAGGCGAACTTTCCTCTTTCGACATTAGAGGTTGGGACGTATTGACTAGAGAGCAAGTAGCATCATCAGATGGATACTGAAATGTCGTTGAAGTCACCCTGGGTAAGCTAAGTTTGTGTGACATCCCTGTGATGGACATGACCCTGCCGTGCGATTTTCGTCCCTGAAACAAAATGACCTCATCAGCGGAGCTGCTATCCGGCGAGGAGTGTCTTTGTGGTATTTTTACTGGCGGCGTTCGTCGACCTTTGCTTGTCGTTTTCTCCCCAACAGTATCGATAATAAATAAGTTCTCTGTACACGTGTTGTGATCGGCTATAGGTCCAGTAGGTGACGAGAGGATATTCATGTAGCTAGGCTTGTCACTATTCCCCGTTGTGTGATTAAGAGCTGGCAGATTTTGCGATTTAAATCCTGCTTTTGCATGTGTTTCACCTTGATCCGCAGAACCTGCCGTTAAGGCGTTGAGGAAGTCGACATTAGGCTCAATAGGGAAATTGCTTTCGAGAAGATTGCTTGGACCGCGGCTGATAAATTGTACGGGTTTGTTTCGAAGTTGACTTCGCTCACTCCAAGAAGAATGGTCATGTACAGAAGTTTTTCGGGCTATATCAGCTAATGTGGACCCGGAGTTGTTATGCTTATCCGACGTAGTTTTGTGCTCGTATAAGTACTCCCGATTTCTGGAGCCTGATGTGCCCGCCGTTGGTGCTGGACGTTGAGAGGGTTCTTGCTTGTATCCTCCCCGATTCAGTGTATTGCCAGGGTTAACATTACAGGACCGGTTGCCTCTTTTCGATCGGGCCATATTGCTATAGATTCAATAGTGAGACTTCACAAATACGTTGTGAGAATTGCAATAGCGAAAATGATTGGGGTTGAGCAAGATAGCCTTTTGTCATCACCAATCAGAAAATCAAGTCTCAGTGTGCGTTTGTGATACGGGAAGAGACGGGACCATGGTGTGGCAGGCTGTTGAGTGGGTGTTTGACCAGGAGGAAAAGTGGGGTTAAAATACTAGTATTCTAGCTAGACCTTGTGTGAGGGGATGAAGGAGCTTGTCTTCCACTATCTAGCCTACAGGGCGGTGGAAGCCCTACATATATATAGTATTTATTTATTTATTTATTAAAATACCCTAGACAGCTAGTAGCAGCCGCTATCTAGTACCTTATCTTACTAATCTATATAGAAAAAACCCTAATATAGAGAGGAAAACCTATATACTATATATTTATATATTTACTAAGGCCTATAAGAGCCTTAAGGTAGTTTTAGCTATAGAAGTAAAGTATACTATTTATTAAACTAAGTATAGTAATAGTTATTAAAAGGTAGAATAAAATAACTTAAATATAAGTAAGATTTATATTTAATTAGTAATAGTTTTAAAGAACTAATATAAGCTAATAAGGTTTTAAGTTAGTATTAGTATAAGTTAGTTTATATTAATTAGTCTTTTAAGCTTATTTATTTAGCTTATTCTTAATTAATATAAGCTATTAAATAGTAAAGAATAAGTTAGGTTTAATAGTAATATAAAGGAATTTAAAGTCTTATTAAGGTTAATAAGGTATTAATTTAGCCTTTATTTAGGTTAAGAAGTTTAGTTTAAATTAGTAAAGTAGCTAGCTAATAGCTATAAGGTTTAATAGTAAGGTTATATAAGGGTAGGCAGCTAAAAAAATAAATAAAGGCTTTCCCCTTAGGTTTTTAGCCTTCTCTTTTTCCTCTTTTCTTCTTTAATTATCCCTTTTATTTATAAGTTGCTTTTTAGTTAATACTATCCTAGTAGGACCGCTGCAGTCCTAGTTAATTCCTACTAACTCCTCCCCTTAAAAGATTACAAAAGACCTAAGAGGGGCGGGATTAGCTAGAGGCTAATATAAGTTTGTCCTAAATACTCTCTTTATTTTTATTTTTTCTTTTTTATTCCTTTATAAATAGTAGTATAATAGATAATAGTAGTTATAAATAATAATAGTAACTATAATTTATAATTATAGCTAAGTTCTCTTATATACTCTACTATAAGCCTAAGGTATTAGCTTTTTATATTTATAAAGCATTTAGTAATAGTATAGTAGTAGAGTTACTTTAGCTTAGTTAGGGCGTATTTTAGCTAAAGGTTAGCTTAGTTTTATATTAGTTTTATTTAGTTCTTATTACTTTATTTATCTTATACTTTTATTTTTTTTTAAGGTAGATAGCTAATATAAAATAAGGGATATAATTAGTCTTTAATATTTACTTATTAAAGAAGCTTATAAACTAAGGTGTATTAAGAGTAACTTAAATATCTTTATAATTTTAAAAGAGTAGTACTTTAAGCTTAAATAGTTATAAATATTTATATTTTAAGTATTTTAAGATAATATAATAATAGTCTTTAAAGTTAAGCTAATAATAGTAAATAAGTAAGTTTATATTAAAAATATATTAATTATATAAAAAGGATTTAAGCTTAATCTTTTTTATATATATTTATATAAAAATAAATAACTTATACTTATTAAAGGGCTTATATAAATATATAAGCTTTTATATAGTTTTAAAGTTAAAGTCTTACTTAACTATTATAAAAGTATAGTAAGGCTAATATACTTATACTATAGCTCTCTTTTAGTACTATTTATTTACTTATTTTTATTTTAACTTTTTAATAAGGTTAAGTTTATTAAGGTATAAAGAGAGATAGTATTAAAAGAGTATAAAAAGGGTTAGTTTAAAGCCTTAATAAGTATATTAGTAATATCTTTACTAAAGCTAAGCTATAATTATTATATAAGCGCCTTAGATTTTCTTTATTATACTATTTACTTTAATTTATTTATAAAAGTATTATACTTAAAAGTTAAAATAAAGGTTAATAAATAGTATAGCTACTTTAGTTTTTACTAAGGCTTAAAATATAGCTTTATAAGTATTTATAACTACTTAAAAATAATAAAGCTACTCTTTTTTAAACTCTTTAGCTATATCTTTAGTAACCCTTTTATAGCCTATAAAGGTATAATATATTTTTATATTATATATAATTAAGCTTTAAATAACCTATATATAAAAGATCTTTATATCTTTTATAAGGTATCTTTATATAAATACTATAATTATAGTAAAAGTAAGTTATTATTAAGCTAACTTTCTTATAACTTTAAATTAATAAGTCTTTTATTAAAGCTTTTTATAAATCTATACTTTAAAAAAGTAAGTAAACTAAATAAGCTAAATAATAGCGCTTTTAAATTAAACTAAAGTTATTATTAATTATTAATATTTAGTAAAGTAAATAAGTTTACTTTTTTATAAATAAAACTTAAGGCTTAACTTAATAAACTAATTTTAGTAAATCTTTTATATTTACTTAAATTAAGCTTAATTATCTTTTATTATTTATTTATAAGTAAGGATATTTATATTATTTAAAAACCTTAGAATTAGTATAAAATTAACTAATTATAGCTTAATATAAAAGGGAGTAATATATAAAAGGAATAGTATAGGGAATATAAAAGAACCTTATAAAACTTTAGTAATAATAAATAAGGTATTAATAGCCTTACCTTTAAAGTAAAGATATATTATTTTAATAGCTATAAAGGCTTAGGTTTATACTACTATTTACTTAAAAAGGCTTAAAGAGAGTATTATATATATAAGTTAGTAATAATATATAGTATTAAAGGCTATAAAGATATTTAGCTAAAAGAGTAATATAATTCTACTATAGTACTATATTATATATATAGTTTTAATAAGGATACTAAGTGCTACCTTTATTAACTTATTAGCTTTATTTCCTATTTATATATTAAAAAGGGCGTTTCCTTTTTTAGCTATATAAATAATTTAAATTACTACTACTACTTTTAAAACCTTATTTATAATATTAAAAAGTAATAATAAAATTGCGAAACTTTCGCAAATTCGCCTGCACTGTAATAGCGCTACAGAATTAACTCTAATCTGCTTAAAAAGTTAATAAAAAGATTTACCTTACTTATTTATCCCCCTTTTTAATAGCGTATTAAGCTTAAAGTATAGAAGTAGTAAGTAATATAATAAATATTATTATAAATAGTAGGAATTATAGCCTCTTTTAAAGTTACTATAACCCCTTTACTAATTTAGGTAGGATTATATTTAGTAACTAAGTTAATTCTAGGTTTAATATAATATAGGACTAAGTATTAGTATACTTACAACTAAAATATAATAAAATTGCTAAGTTAGTGCTATCTTTTTTACTAAAAAGGCTTTAGAATATTATTTTATATATTATTAATATAAAGACTATATAGGCTTAAAGGGAGGCTATAACTTACTTCTGCCTAATACCTAAGGATTTAGTAATAACCTCTATCCTTAAAGTAATAGTTAAGAAGGTAGTTAAAAAGGTACTTTAATTTAAAACTATAATAAGAATATTATAAATAAGAGTTATAGCTAATAGTTTATCTACCTACCCCCCTATTATAATAGCTTAACTCTTTACTTTTATAATAATCCCTTTATATATCTATTATAAAACTATTATAAAAGGATAAGGTATTAGTAATATAGCTAAAAGCTATAGCTTAAAAGAGATTATTAATACTATTAATAGGGCTATAGATAAGAATACTATAGTAGTAATATACTACTTTTATAATAAAAATATAATAGTTACCTTTAAAAAAACAGCTAAAACCTATATAAAAGATACTACTTAAGTCTAAACTATATTTAGGCTAAAAGTAATACTAAACTACTAAGTATTTAGTATTATTATTAAAGGCTTCCTTATTTACTATATTTAAAATACTATAAAGAAAACTATTATAAGTAACTTAGCTAGCGCTAATAGATATATAATTATAAAGGTAGTAGTATAAAAACTATATAGAACCTTTATATAAGCACCCTTAATTATAGGTGTTAATAATATTAATATAGCTAATAAACTATACTATAGTAGAATTATATATAAAGCAGAAATATTTAAAGCTAAACCTTATAATAAAGCCCTTTACCCCTATTAATACTATTAATACTTTAAATATAGTTATATAGTAGTATACTATATATTAGCCTTATACTATAGCTACTATATAGCTACCTAATATAATAATAAAAATAACTACCTAGCCCTTATAAAAGTAGTATAGAAATACTATATAAACTACTTAGGTCCTTATTTAATATAGTTAAAAAGCTATAAAACTATTAATAAGTAATAAGCTAAGGCCTATATTATATACTTAAATTAGCTTAATACTTTTACTACCTTAGCTAAACTAAAAACTAAAGGATAAATTAAAGTAATAAAAGGTAAAAGAAAATTAGCTAGCTTTATACTTTTCTATAAGGTATTACTATAGAAATATATTAGCTATCTATAAGGTAGCTGCTTAATAATAGCTAATAAAAACTTTATTACTATACTACCCCCCCCTTACTTAAAAGAAGCTATTAAAGCTTTTTTATAAAACTATAGCAGTCTTATAGTAAAGGTACTATTAATAGAAACTAACACCCTCTTTAATTAATAAATATAACTATATAAGTTATATATTAAAATATATAAAAGAAAACCTACTTAGTTTATATAGCCCTTAAAGCTTAGCTTAAAACTAATATAGTTATACTTTAAGAACCTAATAAAAGTAGTAAACTACCCCTTAACCTAAGTTTTAGACTTTACTAACTAATAACTTAAAGCAACTATATAGCTATATATATTTACTACTACTATAAACTTAGGTTATAAATAATATAGGTAGGCATTAACTAATATATAATTATACTATAGAACACTAATATATATTTAATCTACTCCCTTAACTATAAATAAAACTAAATATCCCCCCTTTATATACTTTTAAAGGAGCTTATATAGCTCTATAGTATTTTTATTAAGGACTTTAACTAATACTATTTATTATAAAACTACTATAAATATATATTATTAAAAAGCAAAATACTACTTATAATTATAAAGTAATAATAGCTTAAACTTATTATATCTTAAAGAGAAATAATATAAAAAACCTAAGGTAAAAGGGATAGTACTATTAATTATATATAGGTATTTATAAATATAGTATTATAGTTTTTAAGGGGGTATAATCTTATTAGTTTTAACTATATACTATAGCTTATCTATATTAATACTAAAGATACTAGCCCTTTATCTATAAAATACTAATTTAAATAGCACTATATAAATAAAGACCTTATATTTATTAAGGTAGTATACTAGCTTTACTTTAATAACTTTCTTTTCTCCTTAATATATATAAGCTATATAAATATATTTATAAAATAGCTTATAGTAAAACTCTATATTATTACTATAACTATAATATTAAAAGGGCCCTATATTAGTCCTTATATATAACTATAGTAAAACCTTAGAATAAAAAAAGTAGTTTAAGATGCTTATAAAGCTTAAAAATAATAATACTACTAATATACTCTAATAAATTAAAAGGCTATATTTAAGGCAGTAGTATATTAAGACTATATTATATATAATAAGTAATATAGCTCTTAGTAAAAGGTAGTAGTAAAAGTAATAGTAAGTAAAAAGGGCCTTTAAAAGCTTAAATAATAAGCTAAACTAAAAAGTAAACTTTTATTAAAAACTTAATAGGTCCTACCTTTATATTAAGGTATAAGTAAATTCTAAACACTATAATACACTTACTAAAGTAAAGCTAAAGCTTTTTTTAATTAGTTTTTCCTAATATTTATAGTAAAAATAAATAATCTTTTAAATAACCTTAGTATCTACCTTAATTCTATAGCGTTTCTTAATAAGAATAAATTTATAATAAATAAGATCTATAATATTCTTAAATAGCTACTAAACTAAAAAGTACCTAAACTTAATAAGCTTTTAGCTAGGTTTTTAAAGGCATATAGTAAACCTTTAGCCTACGCTTTAGCTACCCTTTTTAATATATATTATTAAGCTAAATACTACTTAAAACTATTTTAAAAAGCTAAAGTAGTTATTTTATATAAGCCTAAGAAAACTCTCTTAAAAATATAATATATAGAAGTATAGTATTCTATTTCTCTTTTAAGTATAATAGGTAAAATCCTTAAAGTAATAGTAATAGTATAAATTACTTTTATATTTAAGAAGGGAGGCGCCTTTTTTAATCTTTAAATAAATAATAAAGTAAACTACTTTACTAAGGTAGCCCTTAGTATTTTAATAAAAGCTATAAAAATAGTATAGTACTATAGTAAGACTATATTACTTTTTTAACTAAATATCTTTATAGCTTTTAATATAGTTTATTATAAATAACTAATATATATAATACTTACTATTAAATTACCTATATAAATAGTATAGTAAGCTTAGGCCTTTATTAATAAATAAGAAGCTTACTTAATATTTAAGGGTAAAATAGCTACTGCCTAACCTATACTTATAAGGGTCTTATAAGGGTCCTTTATATTTCTAATACTATTTCTATTATATATTACACCCTTATATAAAAAACTTAAAATAGTTTACTTTACTTTAGTCTTTAGATTCTTAGATAATATAAATATCTTAGTATATAAATATATAATAAAAGAGATATAGAAATACCTTAAGATTATATAAAAGGTTTACTAAAAATAGTCCTAAGAATTTAGCTTTTAATTCTATCTTTAAAAAAGTAAACTTATTTATTTTACTAAGAAAAGATAACTAAATATAATATAGGTTTAGCTTAATAATACTATAATTTAGCTAGTATAAGCTATATACTTCTTAGGAGTTTAAGTATACTATAAGCTATAATAAAAGGCATATTAAAAATAGCTTATTAAAAAGCTTATATATTAATAGCTAGCCCTTACTATACTTATAGCATTTATATAAGGGTGCCTACTATAGGAATTAAAACTCCTATATATATAGGTTATATAGAGCCTTATTATATATAATATAGGTATATACTATACCTTTACTAAATAAGGTAGTATAGCTAAAGGCATTATAAAGGCATTTATTATAAAATAAACTAAATACCTTTAAGTAGTATTAAGTGCTTATAAGGCAATACTATAAACCCTACTTAAGATTAAGATAGTAGTATTACCCTTTAACCTTTACTTTAATTACTAAGTTTAATAATATTATAAATATATTAAAATAAATAGTATAGTAATAAAGATCTATACTATATATGCTATAGTTATAATATACCTTTACTATTAAGTAATCTATTAAAGATAAATATAGGTTATAAACTATAAGCTATTTTTAAACTATCTCTCTTTTAATTCTAAAGCCCTTAGTTTAAGCTAAGAACTAAAAAAAGAATAAAAAGATAGATAATATAAGAATAAAACTAAAGCCTTTACTTATAATCTATATTAAAACTAATATATAGCTAAATAGAACCTTAACTTCTATTTTAAGGTAAAAATTATTTAACTTTACTACTACTTTATTAAGTTTAAATTAGTAGCCTTTATTTAAATATATATAAAAAAGATTAGCTTTAATTACTTTCTTTATAACTACTATATTTCTAAGGTAAAATTACTAATATACTACTACTAAAGTAAAGAGAAGGACTATTAATATTTAATTATATAATACTTAAAATATAACTACCTTTAACTAATAAGTATTAAAGTAAAACTAATATAAGACTAAAGAGATATTTATATAGCCTTTAACTTACCTAAATTAATAAAATACCTTACCTAATAAATACTTAGTACTAGCTAACTCCCTTAATACTACTTAGCCTTTATATTTTAAAAAAGATAAGAGATTAACTATATAAAGAAAGATAGGGCTTAAAGTAAACTTAATAAAAAGATAAAGGGAATATAGATAGAAAGGAGCCTATATAGTTATTATATAAAGACTAATAACTATAAATAAATATAAAAGGGTAGTAAAGAAGGAGCTATACTAAAACTAAGCTATAGCTGCTTAATTTATTTATTTATAGAAATTATAAAGTAAAAAGGAAAATAGCTACTAAAAACACTTTAAGTGCTTTAAAAGCAGCCTTAAGAGTGCCCTTAGGTTTTACTATAGCCTTAAGTTACCCCCCCTTCCCCTTTCTTTAAACCCCCTCTTTTTTTATTTATTTTACTTTTATTCCTTATTCCCTCCTCTCTCTTTCTACTATTTTTAGCTAAATTCCCTTCTATAGCTATTATAGCTACTATTACTAATAAGGTGTTAGTTTACTTTATAGCTATAGCTAAATATCTTATATAGCTTAGTATATCCTACTTAAAGCTTTTAAAAACTACTTTAGTAATAGTAAGGGTTTAATTTATACTTAGCTTAATATTAACTAAGCGCTAAGTAGTTCCTTAAACCTCTTTATATACTTTAAACTATAATATATTAGCTAAGTAAAAATAAATATAGAATTAAACTAAACTTATATTAAATAAGGACTTTAAATTATCCTTATCTTTATTATTATAAATTACTTAAAAATTAAGGAGAGCCTATATCTTTATTTAGTAGGAGGTATATATAAGTAAGGGCTGCTTTAGTTAAAAACTATACTAAACCTAAAGTAAACTAAGATAACTTACCTTATTATAATTATACCTTACTATATAATATTTAAAATAGAAACTACTAATACTTAAATAATTAGTAGCTATAATAGACTTAAAAGGGACTTAGGAGGGAACTTACCTTTCTAATTATAGCAACTTTTTTTTAGATTTTTTATTTATATAATATAAGAATTATAGGGCTATTACTACTAAGGGCTTTAAAGGGGTTAGTATTAAAACTAAGCTAAACCTTAGGATAACTTACTAAGCTTTAATTAGTTTATTAAAGTATAGTCTTCCTTTAAAATTATTAGTAGAATTAAAGACTTAAACTAAGCTTATATTAGAAACTAAAGGGAAGAGGGGAGGGCACTTATTAATTTAAGCTTTTATTATAAAAAAAAAGAGGAAAGAAAGGTTTCTAAACCTAAGGGGGGGGGCCTTACTTATAAAAAAAGACTTAACCCTTTAAATTACTTACTAATAAGCTAATTTTAATTAAGAAATTAAAGAGTAAAAATATAAAAGTATAGCAGTACTAATAAACTCCTACTTTAAACCTAAACTAAACCCTTAGCTTATTTATACTAAATTAGTAACTATATATTAGATTAATAACTATATTCCTAATTAAGTAAGTTTAATAATATATTACTTAATATAGAACTACTATATAATATATCTTAGAAGTGTTAAATAAGCAATTAATATAAACTCCTACTAGCTTTAGATTAAACTATACCTAAATATCTCTAATATATATCTAAACTATATATCTTTAATACGTAAATTATATATACTTACTATATTAATCTTCTCTTAGCCCTTTTAGCAACTATAGCTACTAACTTAGCTAATAGCACACTATATTTTATGTGCTAAAACCGCTAAGGTTCTAGATAGGGGCCCTAATTATAGGCTAATATATAGTAGTATATAGGTTTTCCTCCTTACTTTAAGGTTTTTCTTATATAGTAAAATAAGCAGAGGTACTAGAAAGTAGCTCCTAGAGCTATCTAGTGTAATTTAATAATAATAATAATAATAATATTAAAAAGTAATATTAACTATTAAGTATTAGCTTATTAAAGCTTTTAAAAGAACTTCCTTAGTTTTTATAGTATTATTACCTTAGCTTTTTAAAATAAAGCTAAATAATACTTAATTTAGTAATAAGTATTAAGTAAGTATATTAATATTTAGGTAAGTAACTTACTATATACCTTAAGAAACCCTATTAAAAGCTTATTAAGTTTAAGTGCTTTTTAATTAGCTAAATACTTAATAACTATATAGATTTTATCTTTATTAAATTTTTTAGAATCTAAGAATATAATAATATTAAGGTAAGCTTTTAAATCTTTTAATATATTATTAGTATAAGTATAAAATAAAAGAAAAAACTATTTTATAAATACTACTACTTTTTTATTATAAAAATAAGCTTAAAAAGTTATATTACCCTTACTTTAAAGTAAGGTTAGTATCTATTAAGTATTAAAAGGGAGGCTATTATAAAGTTATATTTATTATTTTACTTTTTATAAAATAAGCTACTTAATTATTACTAACTAAGTAAGGTATTTTTAAGTACTATATTACTTTTTATATACTACTTAGAATTTAGTCTTAGCTATTTTAATAATAATCTACTAATTTATATTAGTTTTAGTTACTTACTATTAGCATTAAGCTCTCTTTATTACTTAAACCGCCTCCTTAACTCTTACGTTCTACTATAGCTGCCAGCGGGGCCTGCCTTAGGGGTTCCTCGGGGTTGATTTCCTAGCGATTTGCTGGAGCTCGCCCATTAACCGAGGCGACTCCTCGCGGGCCATCGAGCCGCTTGCTCTCCTGCAGCGGCTATAGCTCCTAACTTTAGTCTAACCTTCTTATTCTATACTATCTAGGATAGCAAAAGCGTATAGCCTTACTAAGTAGGCTACCTTAGCTTATATTTATTACTTATTTACTATAGTATAAAGTTAGGATTAAGCTAAGTGCTTACTAAAGCAGTTAGAGTAGTATTTATAAATATTACTTATAAGAGCTAAATATAATTATTCTCTCTTTTTATACTAATTCGCTATATAATAGTTATACCTTAAAGTAGCCTTATAATATACTATAATATAGCTAAATTTATAGTATTTATAGTATTATTTAAAGTAAATAGTATTATTATATAGTTTAGTATTAAATATCTTAGCTTTAAAAACTACTTTAACTTAATATAGATAGTTAGCTATATTTACTTTATTAATACCTATAATAAAGGAGGCTTTATTAAAAGTATTATATAGTTTTTAAGTTATTACCCTAACTATTTTAAAGCTATTAATAATAGTAAGAGCTTTTATAATATCTTTTTTTAATTAGTTTTAATAAAAGTAATTAAAGAATCCCTTAATAATTATACTAAATACTTAGTATTAAAGGGTTATATTTAGTTTAAATATATATTAAACTTAGTCCTTACTTATTA
>SRPV01000011.1:0-78374 GCA_018360135.1 Claviceps sorghi | reverse complement strand
TATGCTTAATAGTAAGCCTAAGACCTAGAAGTAAGCTTTAAATTCCCTAAAAAAAGCTAAATAGCTAAAAGCTATATTTAGCAAATTTAAGTAACTTTTAAAGGCTAGAACTTTTGAATTTATAGAGGTAGACTAAGTCCCTAAGAGCTAGAAAGTTCTAAAAAATCGCTTAGTATTAAAAATAAAGAGAGATAAAAAAAATAATCCTCTAAAATATAAAGCATAGCTTATTATAAAAGGATTTATATAAATAAAAGGTCTAAATTATATAAATACCTTTGCTACTATTAGTATTCCCCTTAGCTAGCGGATTTTATTAGCTTTAGTAGCTATAAAGGACTAAGAAATAAAGTAAGTAGACTTTATAGGTGCTTTTCTAAACAGCCACCTTAAAGAGCTTATTTATATAATAATTCTAAAGGGTTTTATGGAATTTATTAAGCAAAATCTATAATTAGCTAAATTAGCTAAAAGCTATAGTTATAAGGCTTCTAAAAATCAGATAATTATCCTTAGAAAGACTCTTTATAGCCTAAAGTAAAGCTCTAAAGAGTGGTAGTAAACGCTAATAAAAGTGCTAAAAAGCCTTAGCTTTAGCCCCCTTATATCTAACCCTACTATATTCTATAATCCTAAAACTAAGACTTTTATTATTATATATATTAATAATTGCCTTCTTATAGAGCTAAATTTGCAATATATAAATTAGCTTAAAAAGGCTTTATATAAAGCCTACCCTATAGAAGATAGGGGCCTTATAGAATTCTTCCTAAGGGTGTAAATTTAGCATAATTAAAAAAATAAGACTCTAAAAATATACTAAAAACAGTATATTTAAGAGGCCTTAGCACGCTTTAAGCTTAAAAATTATAAGGCAGTTAGAATTCTAATACAGCTAGGGGTCTTAAAAACTTAGCTTACTAAGCCCCTTAACCCTAAGGAAATTAAGGAATATTAGAGTATTATAGGGACTATTATATATTTAATGCTTCTTATAAGGCCTAATATTACCTTTACACTGCAATAGCTTTTAATAGCTCTTGCTAGTCCTTATTTAGAATATCTAAATGCTATAAAAAGCCTTCTAAGATACCTTTTTAGTACCTAGAATATTGCTATAATTTATAAGGATTCCCCTATAAATAAAGGCAAAGCTAGCAATAGCTTAGTTAGGTTCTATAATAGCGATTTTGCTAGTAATAGAAGCTCTTCTAAATCCACCTATATATATCTATTTAAGCTAGCTAAGGGCCCTATAAGTTAGAAAAGTAAGAAAGCTAGTACTATAGCTTTATTTACTATAGAAGCTAAGTCTAACGCAATTTACAAGACTTTTAGAGAGCTTTAGTGGCTAGAGGGCATTTTTAAGGAGCTAAAAGCCCCTATAAAGCCCCCTATATAGATTTTTTATAATAACTAAGGCGCTATAAAAACAGCCTATAATCTAGCCCTTTATAGTTAAACTAAGCATACTCTGCTAAAATTCTACTATAATAGGTAGTAAATCTTAGCTAGGCTAGCTAAAGTTACCTATCTAAATACTAAGAAAATGCTAGTTAATAGCTTAACTAAGCCTTTAGCTATCCTAATACACGCTATTTTCTTAGAGCTTATAGAGCTCTAACCCCTATAACCCTTTGCTATAAGAATCTTTAACGCTTAACTAAAGGCACTAAAACTATCACAAAAACACTTAGAAAATTTAAAACAATCACTAAAATAAGCTAAAAAATGGATCTTTAACTTTAATAACGAATTCCTTAACTTTACTATATGTAACTATAGTACTTTTTCAACTTTATTAAAGAGCCCTACTTTTAGGCTTCTTAAATCTATTATCCTTTTTCTTCTATAATTTTATTTAGATTTATATAGATTTTCTTTAAATTTAGTATTCCTCTTCTTTCCCTTCTAGCTTTTAGAATACCTCTTTAAAGGGGGTGTTAAAAATAACAGCTATTTTTAGGGGACTTTCTTATCTATTTAGGCCTCTTAATAGGCCTTATAGTAACCCTTAGCCCCTGCCTTATAGGGACCTTTATAGGGACCCTTAGGGGGCTTTTCTTAGCTATTGCTAGCGTTATAAGCAGCTCTACGCTACATACAGCGCCTACAGAATTAATTCTTCTGCTTATAGCTTATAGCTATAAGCGCCCTACTTTTCTTCCCTTTTCCCTTTTAATTATGCCTTATAGTAGCTAGCATACACCTAATTAGGAACTTAATAGTTTATTAAGCTTAGTAAAACTTTAGAATTAATTTTTATAGTAACTAAGTAAGTAATTAAAATTTAGCTTAAAAATTTAAGCTACTTACCCTAAGGGCTATATAGTAAGCTACTTTAAGGCGTACTTTATAGCTAATTTATATAATAACTAAGGGGTTATAAAGGATTTTATAACTAGCATTTTTATTACTAAAATAAGGGGAATTTTTTTATATAATTAGTTAATTTTTTTAATTTTTAAAGTTATACACTAATTTTTACTAAGTTAATATTTAGAGAGTATATTAGCACCTTATTTATATAGCTATAAGTCTATTTTTTTATTTTTCTATATAAATAAATTTTATAAAAAATAAAAAGTAGCTTATAAGCCCTTTTTTATAAGGCTAGGCCTTTAATAGGCTTAAAGGGTATATAAAGGAAAAGACATTCCCTTTTACTAACTGCTTACTAACTATATAAACTATTAATCTAAGCCTACTACCTATAATATTAGATAATTAGATAAAAATCTAAGAAAATTCTACTGTCTTTTATAAGCTAGAATTTAGTATATTTTATATGCTAGAAGTTATGCATTAAGCTTCTAATATTAGTTATAAGGCCTATAGCTTTAGCTGCAGCGCTATAGAGCTCTTCTAGCTTCTGGCTTACTAAGCCTCACTACCTTAGTAATTTAGAGGGCAAAAGCCTCTATAAACCCCTTATTTCTAATATTACTAAGGGGATAATTATACTAAAGGGATAAGGCAGAGCGCTTAAGACCTTAATTATTGCTAAATCTCCCTCTTATAAGCTTATATTTACAACCTATTATCTTTAAGGCTAAATTAGGCTAAGACCTCTTCTTATAAGCTATTAAGTTATAAGAAGAATAGTATCTATGCCTTTTATAGTAGTAAAAGATAACTCTTTAAGGGTTCTTTATATTTAGAACGCTTTTATATACAAAGAGGCTAAATCTAAGCTTATAAGCGTATTAAAATATAGCTTCTTTAGCCTTCCTAAAGGTAGGAAAGCAGTAGGAAAAAAGGGCTTTTATAATAGCTTTAAAGATGTAAAAATAACTTATTATACTATAAAGCTATAGAAGATTTATATCTAGGTCTATTTTAATGCATAGCAAATTTTGTAGGCAGGGCTAATACTAGCGAGGTCACTTGTCCAGCCACAACTAGGGTGCTAAGTTCACAAAAGAGGGGTGCTATATAAAAGCTCCCTATAAATTAGCTTATATTAAATAATTTCTTAGGCTTGCTTATTTAGCTTATTCTTAATTAATATAAGCTATTAAATAGTAAAAAATAAGTTAAAGTTAATAATAATATAAAAGTCTTTAGTATTTTATTAAGGTTAGTAAAGTACTAATATAGTTTTAATTTAAGTTAAATAGTTTAGTTTAAATAATAGAGTAGCTAATTAGTAGCTATAAGGTTTAGTAGTAAGGTTATATAAAGGTAAGTAGCTTAAAAGATAAATAAAAGCTTTTCTTTTAAATCTTTAGCCTTCTTTTATTTCTCTTTTTTTTTAATTATCTCTTTTATTTATAAGTTACTTTTTATTTAATAGTATCTTAATAAAGCTATTATAGTTTTAGTTAACTCTTACTAACTTCTTTTTTTAAAATATACTTAATAGAAAAAATATAAATATTCTCTTTTTAAAGTTAGTAAGTTTTTTTATTAGCCTTATATTAATATAAAGCTAATATTATCTAAGGGTGCTATTTAGTCTTAGCCCTACTACCCCTGCTTTATATAATTTAAGGATATTATAAAGCATTGCTATAATTAAAAGAGTAAGTCAATCTAAGTTAGGGTTATTGCGGTGCTATAGCTAATCCAATCCCAGACCCCGCTAAGCTTAGTTTAAAAAATAGTTATATAAGTAAAACTTAACCTTAAAAGATCTTTTTAAAAATATAAACTTCTTAGCTTATAATATAGTAATAAAACCTAATCTTATAAAAGGTTTTTAATAGCTATCTCTTTAAATAACCTTATAAACCTATAGTTTTATAATTACTAATTAGTATTAGTTTAATAGGTATTATATATAATAAAAAAGGGTAATAAAAAAGGTTTAATTATATTTATTTATAATAAAGGTTCTAAGCTAGCTTAAAAGGTTAGAAAAGGCAGAAAAAGTAGTGTTATTATTAACCTACTTTTCCTTTTAAGTTTAGCTTTATATTTATAAGAATACACTTAATAAAAGCACTGCTTTTACTTTTATTTCTCCACCTAAGCTATACTAAGGTTTTTCTATAAGGGATTAATTCTAACAAAGAGTGTTATTTATAGCTTTTTTTTATATTATATAAGACATTGTTATGCTTATTTAAAATTTTATTTATTTATTAAAATACTTTAAACAGCCTTAGCAGCCGTTATTTAGTACCTCTACTTACTAATTTATATAGGAAAAACCCTAGCATAGAGAGGAAAACCTATATACTATATATTTATATATTTACTAAGGCCTATATAAGCCCTAAAGTGGTTTTAGCTATAGAAGTAAAGTGTACTATCTACTAAGCTAAATATAGTAGTAGTTGCTAAAAGGTAAGATAAAAGGGTTTAGGTATAAGTAGGATTTATATCTAATTAGTAGTAGTTTTAAGGTACTAATATAGGCTAATAAAGTTCTAAGGTAGCTTTAGTATAAGTTAGTCTATATTAATTAATCTCTTAGGCTTACTTATTTAGCTTATTCTTAATTAATATAAGCTAATAAATAATAAGGGATAAGTTAGGGATAGTAGTAATATAAAGGAATCTAAAGTCTTATTAAGGTTAATAAGGTGCTAATATAGTCCTTATTTAAGTTAAAGAGTTAGGTTTAAATTAGTAAAGTAGCTAGCTAATAGCTATAAGGTTTAATAGTAGGATTATATAAGAATAAGTAGCTAAAAAAATAAATAAAGGCTTTTCTTTTAAGTTTTTAACCTTCTTTTTTTCCTCTTTTTTTTTTAATTATCCCTTTTATTTATAAGTTATCCCTTACTTTATACTATTTTTATAAGGCTACTATAGTTTTAATTAATACTTACTAACTCCTTTACTTAAAATATATTTAATAAATAAAATTCTAAAAACCCTTTTTTAAAGCTAATAAGTTCTTTTATTAATTCTATATTAGTATAAGACTAATATTACTTAAAGGCGCTGCTTAAGCTTAGCTTTATTATCTTTACTTTATATAATTTAAGGATATTATAAACTATTACTTTAATTAAAAAAGGAAGTTAATTTAAGTTAAGGTTAATATAATATTTTAGCTAATTTAATTTTAAACTTTATTAAACTCTACTATAAATATATTAAATAGGGTAAAGATTATTCTTTAGTAAATTATTTCTTTTTTAAAGCTAACTTAAAGCTTAATTATATTTATAGCTAAAAAGGTTCTTTTTATATAAAATAAAGGTTAAGAAAGTACTTATAGCTTAAGAGAAATAGGTAAAAAAAAATAAAGTAACTAAAAGTATTATCTTTACTCTTATAAGTTTAACTTAGCCTCTCTTTAATCTTAAGGTATTAATATTTATATAAAAGAGATATAATAATATATAAAAAGTAGTATAAAATTTAATTAAGTAAGAGGGAATAAGAAAAGGTTAAGCTAATAATAAAGGCAGCTTAATTATATACTTTAAGAAGGAGTGCCTAAGGTTTTTAAAGTAAATTATAATAGCTTTAAAGGTAGCTAATAAAGCCTACCCCTTTAAGTAATAATAAAAGACCTAAGGGAGGGTAGGATTAGCTAAGAGCTAATATAAGTTTAGCTTAAGCACTCTCTCTTTATTTATTTATTTTTATTCTTTTTTTATATAAGTAATAGTATAATAAATAATAGTAGTTATAAGTAATAATAGTAACTATAATCTATAATTATACCTAAGTTCCTTTATATATCTTACTATAGGTTTAAATTACCAACCTTTTAGGTTTATAAGATATTTAGTAATAATATAGTAATAAAATTACTTTAGCTAAGTTAAACTATATTTTAGCTTTAGTTAAGGGTTAAGTTAGCCCTATATTAGTCTTATTTAATTCCTACTACTTTATTTACTTTACGCTTCTATTTCTTCTTAAGGTAGGTAGTTAATATAAAATAAGGGATATAACTAATCTTTAGCATTTACTTACTAAGAAAGCCTATGGACTAAGGTGTGTTAAGCGTGACTCAGACGTCTTTATAGTCCTAGAGGGGTGGCGCGTTAGGCCCGAAAGGTTGTAGGTGGTCTTATTTAAAATTTTAAAATATTAAAAATAGATCTTTATTAGTTACTATTTTTTATATACCTTACTATTACATAAGCTTTTAAATTAAAAAATACTTACGATTTTTATAAAACAAATATAATAAATAATATAATTAAAAAAAACGTTTAATTTAAAACTAAAAATAAATATATTGCCTTACTAATTATTATTATAATTAAGGTAAAGAAGTTATACTATTACTAAAAAGAGCTAACTTATTATAATATTTAAAGAAAAAAGCTATATAAAAAAATAAATACTTTATTTATTATTTTTAACTAAATAAACTATTAAATATATAATAATTCTACTTTAAAGACTATTTTTAATACCTTTTATATACTTAATTCCATAGGTTTTAAGGTTTATTATTAATATTATAGTAGCCTTTATAAATTATAGGTTTAAGTGTATTAAAGGGTTATGTAGGTTTTAGGGTTAACATAGTATATTATCCTAAGTATAATTGTAGTGCTAAATTAAGTCCCTTATTCTCTTAAGTTAATTAAGATATAAGCTTTAGCTAGTAAATTACGTAAAATTATTATAGACCTTAATAAAGCTTCTTTATAAAAAAAAGGTATAAATATTTACTTTTCTTTATTATTGTTAGAATTGCTCCCTTATAGGAAAACCTTAGTGTAACCTAAGTAGAGTAATAGAAGTAAAAGTAGCGCTTTTATTAGGTATATCCCTATAAATATAGGGCTGCACTTAAAGGGAAAAGTAAGTTAATAACACTATTACTTTTCCTACCTTTTCTAACCTTCTTAGCTAGCTTAGAACCTTTATATAAGCTAAGTTAAATTAGACCCTTTTTATCGCCCCTTTTTAGTATATATAATACCCGCCGGACTAATAATTATATATATATTAGTAAATAAAGCTAAGCGCGTAGAGCTTATAGAAAGTATTAGTAGTATATATATATATAATTACCCCACAGCATAGTGGTTAAGCGTTATAGAAAACCTAAACACTTTCCTTATATAAGAAAAGTAAGGAGGTTATAGGCTTAATTTTTATATAAGGTATAGATTTTTTTTATATTTTAAGTAACTTAAAAGGCTAATTTAAAATATAGGCTTAATAAAATTAAAACCTTAATTAGTTAATACAGTTAGGTAGGGGTATATTAGCTAATTAATACTTAGTAAGTAGAAAAAGTAAAATTAAGCCCTCTACTATTTTTATTTATTAAGTAATATAAATTAACTATTACTATACTATAAATAAGTAAATTACCTTTTAGCTATTAAGTTATATTGCAAAATATAGCTATAATATACTAAGGTTAAGGTTATATACTTTAGGTTACTAAGTAACGTATCTAAGGGAAGCTATAAAGGAAGTAATATAAGGTAATATAATAAGTATACTAATTATTTATAGTTAGGAATAGGTTTATAAGCAGCTAAACTATATATAAAACTAGCTAAGTTTTTATTTTATTAGGTAACTACTAATTAATAAGTAATTACTAGCTTAGTAACTTAATAAGGTTTTTTAGTTAATTAGGAAATAAGAAAGCAGAAGTACTAAATACAGCTAAGCATAAATTGCTAAGGTTGGCTAGCGTATTAACAAATAAAATAATATATATATATATATATATATATATATAATTAGGTTAGTGGGTACCTCTTCCGTTTTATGTCTAGCTTCTACTGTATGCTTTAAAATCTACTACTGCATGTTTATGTATTCGATCAAACAACAATGCGCATGATTTGCCCCTCTTTCCCCACCCTAAAAAAAGGCATACCTAAACACTGAAACGTGAGGAGATGTAGCTGACAGCTTATGACTCAAATAGCATCGAGGAGTCTTGAAGCGTTTGCATCGGAAACAGCCTGCCTTAACAACGAGTTCTGCACATGCCTACTGAACACGTCTGAGGACCTCAGATACGATGCTTGACGTCGTCGATTTTATCATTGAACGCGGTGGAAATCCGGAGAAAATTCGCGAGTCCCAGCGCCGACGATACGCCAACGTTGAGATCGTCGACGAAATCATTGCTCTATTCGACGATCACCGCAAGAGTGAGAATTCCGATTGCTCCCTCGCGCTCGGACACCTATTCAGTGCTAAAATTCTCAACACCAGCCAACTATAGTGCTTCACAGATCAGCGGGAAAATTAATGAGGTTCAGAAGCAGATTGCGGCCAAGAAGAAGGTCAAGAAGCACCCCAACAATTCCTGTCATCTACCGGATTAGTGTCTGCTGACGCTTATTGTAGGCCAAGGAAACAGCCGACGATCTTCTAAAGGAAAAGATTGAACTTGAGAAGGAGAAAAAGGCGCTTGTTGAGTCCGCCGCGGAAAAGGACGCCCTACTCAAATGCAAGCTTAAAACAGTGGGTAATTACGTGGCCGACTCCGTACCTGTGAGCAACAACGAGGTTCGTATCCATTCAAGACAGTTAAAGTCTTTGGTGCTGTTTGCGAGGCAGTCACATGCACTAAACTCGATTATAGGATAACAACATTGTCGAACGCACGTGGGCTCCCGAGGGCGTGACGGTCGAGAAACGAGACAATGTTCTTTCCCACCATGAAGTACTTCTCAGATTGGATGGTTTTGATTCCGACCGGGGAGTGAAAGTCGTTGGACACCGCGGCTACTTTTTGCGTCAATGGGGCGTGTTTCTCAACCAGGCTCTGATCAACTACGGTCTCGAGTTTCTCAGCCAACGAGGTTACAGCGCCTTGCAGACTCCGCAGTTCATGCTGAAGGACTACATGGGCAAAACGGCTCAGCTAGAACAATTCGACGAGGAGCTCTACAAAGTCACTGACGGAGATGCAAAGAATGACAAATACCTGATCGCCACGTCAGAGCAACCAATCTCAGCTTTCCATGCTGATGAATGGCTCATACCCAAGGAACTCCCCATCAAGTGAGATGATGAATGAAACATGCGTACAGTCGATGTTACTGATAGCTTCGCAGGTATGCTGGTTTTAGCACATGTTATCGACGAGAAGCCGGCTCCCACGGTCGAGATGCCTGGGGCATTTACCGTGTGCATCAATTTGAGAAAGTATATAGTATCCACGGCGTTGCTATACACCACGATCGTGACTAACAATACTGCCAGATTGAGCAATTTCTTTTGACCGATCCGGAGAAGTCCTGGGAAGCATTTGATGACATGATTGCTATCTCCGAGGAGTTTTACAAGTCGCTACAATTACCTTATCAGATTGTGTCGATTGTGTCCGGCGCACTGAATAATGCTGCATCAAAGAAGTATGATTTGGAGGCTTGGTTCCCATTTCAAGGAGAATACAAAGAGCTCGTCTCCTGCTCGAATTGCACCGACTATCAGTCCCGGGCCCTTGAGATACGGTTTGGAACGAAAACCCAGACTGACATTAAGAAAAAATACGTACACTGTCTTAATTCGACTCTTTGTGCCACTACAAGAACTATGTGCTGCATTCTCGAGAACTATCAGACTGAAGAGGTACGTAGTAGTGTCGTTCCGACTGAAAACATTACATGCTAAGGAGTGAAATATTTACAGGGTCTACGAGTTCCGGAACCTCTTCGCAAGTATCTCCCGGGGGCTCCAGACCTTATTCCGTACGCTAAGGAACTTCCAAAGGAATCAACATCTCAGAAATCACTTCCACATCGAGGAAAACCATGCAATTAAAGGTTAGAAATTATGTTTCGTGGCTTGAATATCGGTCAAGCTCTCTGGTGTGATTAGAATACTAGATCAAATAGCATTTGTAAATCTCAATGGCGAGCGCAAGCAATATCATAAGCTGTGAGAGCATAATGACCGCGACGTCCATATATATGAAAGCTAGTTAACAATCCGAATATTATGTGGCAGAGTTTGTACTTAAATACTAACATAATATTTTAAAAATAGCTATTAGAAATAAGGGGTTTGCAGAGGCTTTTGCCCTTTAAGATACTAAGGTAGTGAGGCTTAGTAAGCTAAAAGCTAAAAAGTCTATATAGTATTAAAGTAAAAGCTATAAGCCTTATAACTAATATTATTATTGTTATTATTATATACTCTAAATAGCTTATAGCTATTCTTTAGTACCTTTACTTAGTCTTCTATATAGAAAATACCTTAGAATAGGGAGAAAAACCTATATATTACTATATATCTACTTTATGGTAAGGCTTTAGAGTGGAGCCTTAGTAGCTTTAGCTTATAAAATATAGTATACTACTAGCTAAGTTAGTAGCTATAGTTATTAAAAGAATAGTATATTTAAGAGGCCTTAGTACGCTTTAAGCTTAAAAAATTATAAGATAGTTAGAATTTCTATATAGCTAAGGGTCTTAAAGACTTAGCTTACTAAGCCCTTAAACCCTAAAGAAATTAAGGAATATTAGAGTATTATAGGGACTATTATATATTTAATGCTTCTTATAAGGCTTAAATTGCCTTTATACTATAATAGCTTTTAATAGCCCTTGCTAATTATTATTTAAAATACCTAAATACTATAAAAAGCCTTTTAAGATACCTTTTTAATACTTAAAACCTTACTATAATTTATAAGAATTCCTTTATAAATAAAGGTAAAGCTAATAATAGCTTAGTTAGGTTTTATAATAGTAATTTTATTAGTAATAGAAGCTCTTTTAAATCCACTTATATATATTTATTTAAGCTAGCTAAGGGCCTTATAAGTTAGAAAAGTAAGAAAGCTAGTACTATAGCTTTATCTACTATAAAAGCTAAGTCTAATATAATTTATAAGACTTTTAGAGAGCTTTAGTAGCTAAAGGGCATTTTTAAGAAGCTAAAAGCCCTTATAAAGCCCCTTATATAGATTTTTTATAATAACTAAGGCGCTATAAAAATAGCTTATAATTTAGCCCTTTATAGTTAAACTAAGTATATTTTACTAAAATTCTACTATAATAAATAGTAAGTCTTAGCTAAGCTAGGTAGAATTACTTATTAAAATACTAAGAAAATACTAGCTAATAGCTTAACTAAGCCTTTAGCTATTCTAATATATACTATTTTCTTAAAGCGTATAAAGCTTTAACCTTTATAACCCTTTACTATAAAATCTTTAATACCTAACTAAAGGTATTAAAACTACTATAAAAACACTTAAAAAATTTAAAATAATCACTAAAATAAGCTAAAAATAGATTTTTAACTTTAATAATAAATTTCTTAATTTTACTATATATAACTATAGTACTTTTTTAACCTTTTTAAAGAGCTTTACTTTTAGGCTTTTTAAATTTATTATTTTTTTTTAAAAAAATATTATTTAGATTTATATAGATTTTCTTTAAATTTAATATTTCTTTTTTTTTTAGCTTCTAAAATATCTTTTTAAAGGGAGTGTTAAAAATAATAACTATTTTTAAAGGACTTTCTTATCTATTAAGCCTCTTAATATACCTTATAGTAACCCTTAGCCCCTGCCTTATAAGGACCCTTATAGGGACTTTTAAAAGGCTTTTCTTAGCTATTATTAGTACTATAAGCAGCTTTAGGCTATATATAGTGCCTATAGAATTAATTCTTTTATTATATAGCTTATAGCTATAAATACCTTACTTTTCTTACCTTTTCTCTTTTAATTATACTATACAGTAGCTAATATAAGCTTAATTAGAAACCTAATAGTTTATTAGGCTTAGTAAGACTTTAGAATTAATTTTTATAATAACTAAGTAAGTAATTAAAATTTTACTTAAAGATTTAAGCTACTTACCTTAAAAGCTATATAATAAGCTACCTTAAAGTGTACTTTATAGCTAATTTATATAATAATTAAAGGGTTATAAAAGAATTTATAATAGGTATTTTTATTACTAAAATAAAGGGAATTTTTTTATATAATTAGTTAACTCTTTTAATTTTTAAAGCTATATATTAATTTTTATTAAGTTAATATTTAAAGAGTATATTAGCACCTTATTTATATAGCTATAAATTTATTTTTTTATTTTTTTATATAAATAAATTTTATAAAAAATAAAAAGTAGCTTATAAGCCCTTTTTTATAAAGCTAAGCCTTTAATAGGCTTAAAAAATATATAAAAAAGAAGATATTCTCTTTTACTAACTATTTCTTAACTATATAAATTATTAATCTAAGCCTACTACTTATAATATTAAATAATTAAATAAAAATCTTAGAAAATTCTACTACCTTTTATAAGATAGAATTTAGTGTATTTTATATGCTAAAAGTTATATATTAAGCTTCTAATATTAGTAATAAGGCCTATAGCTTTAGCTATAGCGCTATAGAGACCTTCTAGCTTCTAGCTTACTAAGCCTTACTACCTTAGTATTTTAGAGGGCAAAAGCCTCTATAAATCCCTTATTTTTAATAATTTTAATACTAAGCGTTTTATTATAGGCTATATTATACTTATTAATAATAAACTAATATTATAGTCTTTAAAGTAATAAGCTTTAGTAGCTTTAAGTATTATTAAGATAGAATTTCTTAATTTTATATTAATAATATTATTTATAACTTAAGTATTTTAAATTATTAAAAACTTTAGCTTTAATTAACTTTACCTACAATTAGTATTTATTAATAGCTAAAATATAAAAGTAAATATATAAAATAAGAAGTATTATAGCTATATATAGTATATTAATCTATAATATAAATAGATTACTTAAAGAGTCTATAATAGCCTCTTTTACTTTAAATATATAAATACTAATTAAATAGTTATTAATAGCCTTATAAAAGGCCTTTACTATAAAAAATATATTAACTTTATAAGAATATTATATATAGCTATAAAAGTAGCTTTTATAGTATTAAATAATATTAAAGAATTCCCTTAAAATCTCTTTAATATAACTCTTTAAGCCTTATATATAGTCGCTTTAATATATTCTTACTTTTTACTTATTCTCTTTTAATATTAGTAATATTAGCTTAATTAATTATAAAAGCCTTACCTTTTATACTATTTTTAAACCTAAGGATATTTAATATATTTAAGCTATAGTATATAAATAACTATAGCTATTAACTTTTAGTTAGCTAAAAACTAAGTTTTATAAAGAAACTCTACTATTTTATATTTTTCTTTTACTTTTTTTACTAATAGTATTATTATAAATACTATAATAAGTAGTTAGTATAAAGCTATAAATATATAATTAATAATAGTATAATAGCTTAAAGAAATTATCTTTTTTTTAAATAAATAGAATTTATATATAATTTATATAAGCTTATTATTTAGCTATAAAGGTAGTGTTAAATATTATAGAATTCCTTAGTTCTACCTTAGCTAAAACCTTTAGTCTATAATACCTTAGTATATAGCCTTATATCTTAGGCATTTAGCCTAAGATACCTATTATATATATTTTATATGCAGCTAGCATTTCCTCTTAGATAGTCTCTACATAGCTCTATATACTATTATTCCACATAAATATATTATATATAGGTTTTTTTCCTTATACTAGGGTTTTTTCTATATAACTTAGTAAGCTAACGTACTAAATAGCAGCAGCCTACTAGCTGTTTAGCGTAATTTAATAAATAAATAAATATACTAAGTTATACTATATCTTAAGTATTATGGGATAAGAGAATATATACTGCTATAAGTAATATATTCGCTAAGGGGCTTAAAGTTATTCAATGCTATTTATTTAGATTCCGAAGAAAAGTGGGGGCTACGTGGGTGTAGCCCTCTCGGCATCGAGTGGATAAACATCAACTTACAGATCTGTGTCTCTAATCGATCCAATCAACGACAAGTTCAGATCAGCTACGGAGTCATTTTCGCGAACCGCTAATGATTGGTCATTGGCATTTAAGTCGTTGAACCGTTCCTTGCTCCAAATGACAATGTACCGAGCTTCCGTCGCCATGTTTTCGACCACTTCAGGCTCCTCCCTCCATACTCTCTAGTTGGCTTGACCTTCACACTTGCTTTCAATCTAGCCGCAGGATCATATTTTCCTCGAAAGGTTTTAAATATTCTATGTCATCGTCACATATGCCAACCTCACGAACCTCACAGGAGACGATGGCCACATATGGAGGCGGTTCTTCACGCAAGCGCTCTCTCCTTGCTAAGGTAGATAATGATTCAGAGCCAAATGTACGATCCAAACCCAGGCTAGAACGGCCTGTCGACAGGTCAGGATCGCCGACATCAAGCACCGGCAATCAAGTTTTAAGACCAAACGACTCATACCGCGAAAACTTGCCAACCGCAGAGACGTATATGTTCAAGGCAAAGGCTTCTGGTCTCAGTAACAGCGCTTCATCGCGTAATATTCTCCTGCGCAAAAGAGACTATGCGGTAGCATTTACCCCAGATCATCTGAAGGATCGAAGTCAATGTCGAGGTTCAGAGACACAGTCAGTCGCGAGTTCTGAATCTTTGGTCCGCCGATTTTCGAATCCGAAGTCTGATGACTCGAAAAACGCAAAAAGCTTGAGCACACACACTCGAAGACCACGCTTGATTGATGCTCTTGCGGCTCAGAAAGCCGCGCTAGCTACCCACGATGCAAATGCAAATCTCGATGAAGCAGAATCAGATCGATGCAAATTGCCTGAGGGAAGGCCTGTGGGGATGCTGCAGAACCTACCGACATTCGACATGCGTGTTCGAAAACTTGATCGTCGGAGTACGACACCTAATAATCGCAAAGTTCGGTTCACTTACCGCGAATCGCGGACCATTGCTCGAGAATCGCGCACTCCCGAAATCCTCCGCAATTCTACTAGGGGCGTTGAGAATAACCCAAATTCTTTGCCCGTGGAAGCTCGGCCGGATTCACCACCTCCGACAGATGTTTTTGCTTTGGACGAGTCAGACTCCGATGTGTGTACGCAGCCGGCAATCAAGAGTGTCCACGAATTACGCCGTGCGGGTGCGAATAATCGATTTGCAGACGAGATGGACGATCTATTATATAGGATCGGACTCCCAAGCACAGATGTCCTCACCATGAGAAGGAACGCCCTCTGCGAGCTCGTGCAAAAACTTCAGCGAAAGGACTTTCTACGGCAATTCAGAGATCATGCGTCTCGCGACGCCATTGTTCGGGAGATTGGAAACGAGGTGGATTATATCTGCGGCTTTGCTCTCATAGCAGCCATGATTTGCTTTCTGAGTACTGGTCCAGCCCCTAATCTACTTCGCCAGCTTGCGAACGACGGCATTGGGAAATTGTTGGCCAGGTTACTTTCCATGGACGAGGACATTGTGGTCATGGCTGCTCAAAAGAGGCTTGACGTGTCTCGAATTACGAAATTATCTGTTGGGGAGGTCAAGGCCATACTGCAACACCTTCCCATTTGGCACGGCTATCAGCCCACGAGCATCTCGCCGCGAACCGCAGCACTTCAGCTGATGGCCCTACTTAGTCAGTGTGCGGATGCTGCACTCCTAGATCAGATCTTGATGGAGTCGCAGCGGGCTATCATTGCTGTTGCCACATGGGCCAGCGAACAGGGTTCCTTTGATGATGTAGACTATGCATTAACTGTTTTCAGCCTTCAAACACAATCCAGCGCCGGTGTCAGCCCTAGGCTGAACAGCGATGGTGGCCATCCAATGAGAATTTCCAGCCTGCTTTTAAAAGCAATTCAGCGGTGGCCCAGTGGACGGACTGAGCTGGAGTCGGCCATGCTCAAACTTGCACTCAATACAACTAACGCGGAAGACGAAGCCGCCGCATTTGATGATCCACGGCTTTCTGCTAAACTGGCTATATGCATCAGTGAATTGTTCGCAAGCGTTCACGCTGGCATCTGTCTAGGGAAGCTTGAAAACGAAGAATACGACGAACTGCTGCTGATGTTGGGTGTTATGATTAACATCATGGAGCACTGCCCATCAGCACGGAGGGCGGTGGATGAGAACGCGATGGGCAAACTTATGACACTTTGGCAGGACAAACAACAGTCTGTCGGCGAGGTAAATTGGTCATGAATAGGTAGACGGCCGAGCCAGATTGAGTTGCTTGCTAACGAAATATTAGGCCGATTCCGTGAATAAGTCCAAGTTAAGCGTGGCGGTTGGCTACTTATCTGTGCTACTTGGCTATATGTGTCTGGCCGGGCAAGCGAGAGAACACATAGAGAGTTGTGTTGGACGTAATGCCGTGCGTAGTCTAAGGAGCTCGATACAGCAGTTCGCACATCTATACAAGGCTGTGGATAACAAAGCCCATGCCATGGATGCCCTTGTGGAGGAGCTCAGACTAGTTGAATGATTTTTTGCTCTCGACGAGGCGGGTGGGTTGAAGGCAAAGACGAATGCAAGTTTAGCGGGCAGCAGAGCTTGCTCGTCGAGAACGGGTGAATTGATTGAATATCAGTATTTTGACCGCAGACTGCCGCAGATACCAGATACCAGATACTAGATACTGGGAGTTTCCAAAACCACTAACAAGGCAGGGCTCATGTCACGGCCCGATCCTCTGATCCGCGCGCCTGTGAATAGTACCTCGTCTCCTTTTGTGCCTGCGTGCATAAAAGTCATGGAAAGCAAAATTAGGTGCTGTTCTTGCCTATTGCTTCTGATTGTACAATCGCCACGCGCCACACAGCTCCCAGTCTCGAAAAGTTGTAGTTTAGTATGTAAGATACCTGGTACCAAGTGCCTAAGTACCTAAGTAGGTAAGTACCTGAGTACCACCTACAGGTTCATGGACGTGAGTCTGCAGATCGTGAACGAACCAGCCAGGCCTGGTCTGGTCTGGTCTGGTCTGGTCGGGTCGGGTCGGGTCGGGTCGGATGTGGCAAGACGCCCCCAGTGCCCCCCGCCCCATTCGTCCCGCATCCCTGTCTCCACCAGCGGAGTTTGGTTGACGTGCGGGCGGGTGGTGGTGGGCACAGCAATGCGTCCCCGGCGAATACCTTAACAGCCAGCCAGCCAGCCAGCCAGCCATGTGCACCTTCCAGCCAGAAACGCCCGCCAGACATCATTGACTCTGACTTGACGAATTTGATTGCTCTTACAGCATCGCATGGCCGACAGCAGCTAACTCCTGTATCCGCATTTCAGGAGAGGTCTACTCCTAGCATAAAGTCACTGAAAAACCTCCAGTATCTGCGGAACCTGGGTCTCGACTGTAGACAATGCCTGCGCCGAAGCAGAGAAAGGTCGCCATTGTCGGCAGTCGATCCGTGGGTTCGTAACGAGCCCATGTCATTCATGTGCTGAGAAATACTGACAATGGTAGGGAAATCTACCCTTGCCGTTCGATTCGTTGATGGACATTTTGTCGAAAGCTACTATCCAACTATCGAGAACACATTTAGCAAGACCATTCGACACAAGGGACAAGACTATGCCACCGAGATTGTCGATACGGCCGGCCAAGATGAATATAGTATATTAAATTCGAAGCACTTTATCGGCATCCATGGTTATATGCTCGTGTACTCGGTCTCATCGCTGCCTTCATTCGAGATGATTCAGGTTATAAGGGAAAAGATTCTTAACCACCTTGTGAGTACATCATGTCCCACATTCCCCTTACCATTGCTGTTGAGAAATTATGCGTCACTGACTGGGAGTTTAGGGTAGCGAATCCGTACCCATTGTCATTGTTGGAAATAAGAGTGATCTTCGCCCCGAGCAGCGCCAAGTCAGCCCGGAGGAAGGCAAAAAACTCTTGGATAAATTCCAATGCAGTTGGACGGAGGCTAGCGCCAAGGACGGCGAGAATGTCGGCCGTGCCTTCGAACTTCTCATTGCGCAGATTGAGAAGTCGCAAAGTCCTGGAGAGGCTCCAGCCAAGGGCACTTGCTCCCTCATGTAGACCGATGGTGGGTAGGATTTGTGATGTGATCGTGGCGCACTATTTATATCTATATATATTTACCGTTACAAATTCTGTTTAAGGGGCACATATCATCCCCCTTGGTGCCCAGAGGGCTACAATCGCGTACCAGCCCACTTACTTATTCAATTACAATATCCGTATAGAAAATACCTTATATACACCCTAATTACACTATACTAGAAGTCCTAATAATACCTTACATTATTATTAAATTACACTAGATAGCTCTAGGAGCTATTTTCTAGTACCTCTACTTATTTAAATATATAAAAAAAACCTTAAAATAGGGAGAAAAACCTATATACTACTATATATCTTTCTAAGGTTAAGGCTTTAAGATAGGGCCTTAGTAGTTTTAGTATATAAAATATAGTATACTATTAGCTAAGTTAGTAGCTATAGTTATTAAAAGAGTAAAAGAAAAATAAAAATTAATATAATAAGTATATATAATTTATATATTAAAGATATATAGTTTAGATATATATTAGGGATATTTAGGTGTAGTTTAGTTTAAGGCTAGTAGAAGTCTATATTAGTTAATAGTTTAATAATTTTAAAATATATTATATAATAGTTTTATATTAAGTAGTATATTATTAAGCTTACTTAATTAGGAATATAATTACTAATTTAAAGTATAGTTACTAATTTAATATAAGTAAACTAAAAGCTTAAGCTAAGTTTAAAGTAGAGATTTATTAATACTACTATACTTTTATATTTCTACTTTTTAATTTCTTAATTAAAACTAACTTACTAATAAGTAATTTAAAGGGTTAGGTCTTTTTTTATAAATAAGGTCCCTTTTTTTTAAGGTTTAAGAATCTTTTTTTTCTCTTTTTCTTTATAATAAAAGCTTAATTTAATAAATACCCTTTCTTTTACCTTTTAGTTCTTAATATAGGCTTAGTTTAAGTCTTTAGTTTTATTAATAATTTTTAAAGAAGACTATACCTTAAAAGAGTAGTAGCTTAGTAAGTTATTTTAAAGTTTAGCTTAGTTTTAATACTAACCCTTTTAAGGCTCTTAGTAGTAGTAGCTTTATAACTTTTATTGTATTGTATTGTTGTATACGCTAGCCGACCTTAGCAGTTTATGCTTAGCTGTATCTAGAACCTCTGCTTTCTTATTTCCTAATTAGCTAGGAAACCTTATTAGGTTACTAAGCTAGTAATTACTTATTAATTAATAGTTGCCTAATAGGATAAAAACCTAGCTAATTTTATATATAGTTTAACTACTTATAGACTTATTCTTAACTATAGATAACTAGTATGCTTATTATTTACCCTATATTGCTTCCTTATAGCTTCCCTTTTTAATACCCTACTTAGCAACCTTAAATATAACCCTAACCCTAGTATATTATAGCTATAACTAGCTATATAACCTAATAGCTAAAGGGTAATTTACTTATTTATAGTATAGTAGTAGCTAATTTGCATTACTTAGTAAGTAAGAATAATAAAGGGCCTAACCCTATTTTTCCTGCTTACTAAGCACTAATTAGCTAATATACCTCTACTATATTAGCTAATTAGAGTTTAGACTTTATTAAGCTTATATTTAAGCTAAACCTTTCTAAAGCTACTTAAATATAGGAAAAATCTATGCCTTATATAGAAATTAAACCTATAACCTCCCTACTTTTCTTACTTATATAAGAAAAGTGTTTAGGTTTTCCACAACGCTTAACCACTGCGCCACAGGGTTTATAACTTTTATATTATATAGATAAAAAATCTAAAAAAAAAATATTACTATAATTAGAAAGGTAAGTACTCTTTTAGGCCACTCTTAGGTTTATTATAGTAACTAATTATTTAAGTATTAATAGTTCTTATTTTAAATACTATATAATAAAGCGCTATTATAATAGAGTAAGTTATTTTAGTTTATTTTAGATTTAGTATAGTTTCTAACTAAAGTAGCTTTTACTTATTTATATTTCTTATTAAGTAAAAGTATAAGCTTTTTTTAACTTTTAAGTAACTTATAATAATAAGAATAAAAATAATTTAAAGTCCTTATTTAATATAAGTTTAGTTAAGTTCTATATTTATTACTACCTTATTAATATATTATAGTTTAAAGTATATAAAAAAGTCTAAGGAACTGCTTAGTACTTAGTTAATACTAAGCTAAGTATTAGTTAAGCCTTTACTATTACTAAAATAGTCTCTAAAGGCTTTAAGTAAGATATATTAAGCTATATAAAGCAGCTAGCTATAGCTATAAAGTAAACTAGTGCTTTATTAGTAATAGTAGCTATAATAACTATAAAAAGGAATTTAGCTAAAAGTAATAAAAAGAGGGGAGAAAGAGTAAGGAATAAAGATAGAGTAGTTAAAGAGAGGGGGGGTTTAAAGAGGGCTACTTAAGGCTATAGTAGGATTTAAAGGTACTTTTATAGTTACTTTAAGAGTGCTTAAAGTGTTTTTAATAGTTATTTTTCTCTTTTTTTTATAATTTTTATAAATAAATAAAATAAGTAGCTATAGCCTATTCTTAGTATAGCCTCCCTTTATTACCCCTTTATATTTATTTATAGTTATTAGTTTTTATATAATAAATATATATCTTATTTATTAAAAAACTTTCGTGAATTCGCCCGCACTATAATAGCGCTGCGGAATCGACTCTAATCCGCTTAAAAAGTTAATAAAAAGATTTACCTTACCTATTTACCTCCCTCCTTAATAGTATATTAGGCTTAAAGTATAGAAGCAGTAGGCAATATAATAAATATTGTTATAAATAGTAGGAATTATAGCCTTTTTTAAAGTTGCTATAACCCCCTTACTAATTTAAATAGAATTATATTTAGTAACTAAGTTAATTCTATACTTAATATAATATAGAACTAAGTATTAGTATACTTATAATTAAAATATAATAAAATTGCTAAGTTAGTGCTATCTTTTTTACTAAAAGGGCTTTAAAACGTTATTTTATATATTATTAATATAGAGACTATATAGGCTTAATAAAAGGCTATAACTTACTTTTACTTAGTATTAAAAGACTTAGTAATAACCTTTACCCTTAAGGTAATAGTTAAAAAGGCAGTTAAAAAGGTACTTTAACTTAAAACTATAATAAGAATATTATAAGTAAGAGTTATAACTAATAGCCTATTTACTTATCTCCTTATTATAGTAGCCTAACCCCTTACTTCTATAATAGTCCCTCTATATATTTACTATAAAACTATTATAAAAGAATAAGGTATTAATAATATAGCTAAAAGCTATAGCTTAAAAAAGATTATTAATATTATTAATAAGGCTATAGGAAAGGATACTATAGTAGTAATATACTATCTTTATAGTAAAGATATAATAGTTACCTTTAAGAAAATAGCTAAGGCTTATATAAAAAATACTACTTAAGTTTAAACTATATTTAGGCTAAAGGTAATGCTAAACTATTAAGTATTTAGTATTATTATTAAAGGCTTTTTTATTTATTATACTTAAAATACTATAAAAAAAACTATTATAAGCAACCTAGCTAATACTAATAAATATATAATTATAAGGGTAGTAGTATAAAAACTATATAAAACCTTTATATAAGCGCCCCTTATTATAGATATTAATAACATTAATATAGCTAATAAACTATACTATAGCAGAATTATATATAAAGCAAAAATATTTAAAGCTAAACCCTATAATAAAGCCCTTTACCCTTATTAATACTACTAATATTTTAAATATAGCTATATAGTAGTATACTATATATTAGCCCTATACTATAGCTATTATATAGCTACCTATTATAATAATAAAAGTAACTGCTTAGCTTTTATAAAAGTAGTATAAAAACGCTATATAAATTGCTTAGGTCCTTACTTAGTATAATTAAAGAGTTATAAAACTACTAATAAGTAATAGGCTAAAGCCTATACTATATACCTAAATTAGCTTAGTACCTTTACTACCTTAGCTAAACTAAATACTAAGGGATAAACTAAAGTAATAAAGGGTAAGAGAAAATTAGCTAGCTTTACACTTTCCTATAAGGTATTACTATAGAAATATATTAGCTATTTATAAGATAGCTACTTTATAATAGTTAATAAAGACTTTATTACTATACTACCCCTTCCTTACCTAAAAGAAGCTATTAAGGCTTTTCTATAAAACTATAGTGTTTTTAAGGTAAAGGTACTACTAATAGAAACTAATACCCTTTTTAATTAATAAATATAACTATATAAGTTATATATTAAAATATATAAAAGAAAACCTACTTAGTTTATATAGCTCTTAAAGCTTAGCTTAAAACTAATATAATTATACTTTAAGAATTTAATAGAAGTAGTAAACTACCCCTTAACTTAAGTCTTAGACTTTACTAACTAATAGCTTAAAGTAATTATATAGCTATATATATTTACTACTACTATAATCCTAGGTTATAAATAATATAAATAAGTATTAACTAATATATAATTATACTATAGAATACTAATATATACTTAATCTACTCCTTTAACTATAAATAAAACTAAATATCCCCCTTTTATATACTCTTAAAGAAACTTATATAGCCTTATAGCGTTTTTATTAAGGACTTTAACTAATACTATCTATTATAGAACTACTATAAATATATATTATTAAAAAGTAAAACATTACTTATAGTTATAAAGTAATAGTAGCTTAAACTTACTATATCTTAAGAGAAAATAATATAAAGAACTTAAGGTAAAAGAGATAGTACTATTAATTATATATAAGTATTTATAGATATAGTATTATAGTTTCTAAGGGGGTGTAACCTTATTAGTTCTAACTATATACTATAGCTTATTTATATTAATACTAAAAATACTAACCTCTTACTTATAAAATACTAATTTAAATAGCACTATATAAATAAAAACCTTATATTTACTAAGGTAGTATATTAGCTCTACCTTAATAACTTTCTTTTCTCTCTAATATATATAAGTTATATAAATATATTTACTAAATAGCTTATAGCAGAACTTAATATTATTACTATAACTATAATACTAAAAGGGCCTTATATTAGTCCCTATATATAACTATAGTAGAACCTTAGAATATAAAAGGCAGTTTAAGATGCCTATAAAGCTTAAAAATAATAGCGCTACTAATATACCTTAGTAAATTAGGAAGCTATAACTAAGGCAGTAGTGTGCTAAAACTATATTATATATAATAAATAACGCAGCTTTTAGTAGAGAGTAGTAGCAGAGGTAATAGTAAGTAAAGGGAGCCTTTAGAAGCTTAAATAATAAGCTAAACTAAAAAGCAAACTATTACTAAAAACCTAATAGGTTCTGCCCCTATACTAAGGTATAGGCAAATCCTAAATATTATAATACACTTATTAAGGCAAAGCTAAAGCTTTTTTTAATTAATTCTTTTTAATATCTATAGTAAAAATAAATAACCTTTTAAATAACCTTAGTATCTACTTTAAGTCTATAGTATTCCTTAATAAAGATAAATTTATAATAAATAAGATTTATAATATCCTTAAATAGCTATTAAACTAAAAAGTGCCTAGGCTTAATAAGCTTTTAACTAGGTTTCTAAAGGTATATAGTAAACCTTTAGCTTATACTTTAGCTACCCTCCTTAATATATATTATAAAGCTAAATACTACTTAAAACTATTCTAAAAAGCTAAGATAGTTATTTTATATAAGCTTAAAAAGACCCCCTTAAAGATATAATATATAGGAGTATAGTGTTTTATTTCTTTCTTAAATATAATAAGCAAAATCCTTAAAGTAGTAGTAATAGTATAAATTATCTATATATTTAAGAAGGGAGGCGCTCTCTTTAATCTTTAAATAAATAATAAAGTAAACTACTTTACTAAGGTAGCCCTTAATATTTTAATAAAAGCTATAAAAATAGCGTAATACTATAGTAGGACTATATTACTCCTTTAACTAAATATTTCTATAGCCTTTAATATAGTTTACTATAAATAACTAATATATATAATACTTACTACTAAATTACTTATATAAATAGTATAGTAAGCTTAAGCCTTTATTAATAAATAAGAAGCCTATTTAATATTTAAGGGTAAAATAGCTATTGCTTAATCTATACCTATAGGGGTCCTATAAGGGTTCCTTATATTCCTAATACTATTTTTATTATATATTATACCCTTATATAAAAAACTTAAAATAGTTTACTTTACTTTAGTTTTTAGATTTTTAAATAATATAAATATCTTAGTATATAAATATATAATAAAAGAGATATAAGAACGCCTAAAGACTATATAGAAGGTCTGCTAAAAATAGTCCTAAGAATCTAGCCTTTAATTCTATTCTTAAAAAAGCAAACTTATTTATTTTACTAAAAAAAGATAATTAAATATAATATAGATTTAGCTTAATAATACTATAATTTAGCTAATATAAGCTATATACTTCTTAAGAGTTTAAATATACTATAAACTATAGTAGAAAGCATACTAAAAATAGCTTATAAAAAAGCTTATATACTAATAGCTAGCTTTTATTACACTTATAGCATCTATATAGGGGTGCTTACTATAAGAATTAAGACTCCTATATATATAGATTATATAAAGCCTTATTATATATAGTATAGGCATATACTATACCCCTACTAAATAAGGTAGTATAGCTAAAGGAATTATAAAAGCATTTATTATAAAATAAACTAAGTGCCTTTAAGCAGTATTAAGTGCTTATAAAGTAATACTATAAACTCTATTTAAGACTAAAATAATAGTACTATCCCTTAACCTCTACCTTAACTACTAAGTTTAGTAATACTATAAATATATTAAAATAAATAGTATAGTAATAAAGATCTATACTATATATACTATAGTTATAATATACCTTTGCTACTAAGCAACCTATTAAAGGTAAATATAGGTTATAAACTATAAGCTATTTTTAAACTGCCCCCCCTTTAATTTTAAAGCTCTTAGCTTAAGTTAGAAACTAGAAAATAAATAGAAAGATAGGTAGTATAAGAATAAAACTAAGGTATTTACTTATAATTTACGCTAGAATTAGTATATAGCTAAATAGAACCTTAACTTTTACTTTAAAGCAAAAGTTATCTACCTTTACTACTACTTTACTAAGTTTAAATTAGTAGCTTTTATTTAAATATATATAAAAAAGATTAGCTTTAACTGCTTTTTCTATAACTACTATATTCTTAGGGTAGAATTACTAATATATTACTATTAAGGTAAAGAGAAGAACTATTAATATTTAATTATATAGTGCTTAAAATATAACTATCTCTAACCTATAAGCGCTAATATAGAACTAATATAGAATTAAAGGGATATTTATATAGCCTTTAACTTACCTAAATTAGTAAGATGCCTTACTTAATAAATACTTAGCATTAGTTAACTCCTTTAATACTACTTAGCCCTTATACTTTAAAAAAGATAGAAGGCTAACTATATAAAAGAGAATAGGGCCTTAAGCAAACCTAATAAGGAGATAAGGGGGGTATAAATAGAAAGGAACCTATATATTTATTATATAAAAACTAAGGATTATAAATAAATATAAAAGAGTAATAAAGGGGAGGCTATATTAAAATTAAGCTATAAACACTTAATTTATTTATTTATAGAAATTATAAAGCAAAGAGAAAAATAGCTACTAAAGACACTTTAGAAGCCTTAAGGGTAGCCCTAAGGGCGCCTTTAAGCCTTACTATAGCCCTAAAAGGCCCCCTCCCTCCCTTTTAAACCCCTCCTTTTCTTACCTATTTTACCCTTATTCCCTATCCCCTTCTCTCTCTCCTTACTACTCTTAGCTAAGTTCCCCCTTATAACTACTATAGCTACTATTACTAATAGAGTGTTAGTTTACTTTATAGCTACAGCTAAATATTCTATATAGCTTAGCATATCCTGCTTAAAGCCCTTAGAGACTGCCTTAGTAACAGTAGGGGTCT
The DNA here is from genome assembly GCA_018360135.1 of Claviceps sorghi. Lineage (NCBI taxonomy): Eukaryota > Fungi > Ascomycota > Sordariomycetes > Hypocreales > Clavicipitaceae > Claviceps > Claviceps sorghi. Next base: position 52,107 of record SRPV01000011.1, on the reverse strand, counting down.
GACCTATGCCTAGCTTAGCGTTGACTAAGCGCTAAGCAATCCCCTAGACTTCTTAGTTGCTTAGAAATTAAGGAGAGCCTATACCTCTGCTTAGTAAGAGGTATAGATAGGTAAGGGCTACTTTAGTTAGGGACTATACTAAACCTAAAGCGGACTAAAATAACTTACCCTATTATAATTACGCCCTACTATATAGTATTTAAAATAGAAACTACTAGTGCCTAAATAGTTAATAGCTATAATAGAACTAAAGAGGGCTTAAGAGGGAACTTACCTTTTTAATTATAATAACTTTTTCTTAGATTTTTTATTTAAGTAATATAAGAATTATAAGGCTACTATTACTAAGGGCCTTAGGGGGGTTAGTATTAGAACTAAGCTAGACCTTAGAATAACTTACTAAGCTTTAATTTATTTATTAAGATATAATCTTTCTTTAAAATTATTAATAAAATTAAAAACCTAAACTAGGCTTATACTAAAAACTAAAGGGAAGAAGGAAGGGCACTTACTAATTTAAGCTTTTACTATAAAAAAAAAGAGGAAAGAGAGGTCCTTAAACCTAAGGGGGGGGGACCTTATTTATAAAAAAAGACCTAACCCTTTAAATTACTTATTAGTAAGCTAGTCTTAATTAGGAAATTAAAGAGTAGAAATATAAAAGTATAGTAGTACTGCTAAACTCCTACCTTAGACTTAGCCTAAGCCTTTAGTTTACTTATACTAAATTAATAACTATACTTTAAATTAGTAACTATATTTCTAATTAAGTAAGCCTAATAACGTATTACTTAACGCAGAACTACTATATAATATATCCTAAAATTATTAAACTACTAACTAATATAAGCTCCTATTAGCCTTAAACTAAACTATACTTAGATGCCCCTAATATACACCTAAACTATATATCTTTAATATATATATTATATATACCTACTATATTAATTCTTATTTTCCTTTAGCCCTTTTAGTAACTATAGCTACTAACTTAGCTAGTAGTATACTATATTTTACACACTAGAACTACTAAGGCCCTGCCTTAGGGCCTTAACCTTAGAAAGACATAGTAGTATATAGGTTTTCCTCCCTACTTTAAGGTTTTTCCTATATAAATAACTAAGTAGAAGTACTAGATAATAGCTTCTAGAGCTATCTAGCGTAATTCAATAATAATAATAATAATATAATAAATATATAGGCTTCTTTTTATTTACACCTCTCTTTTTTTTTTACTAAGCTGTGATGGATTCGAGCTTTAGGCTTGGATTCTAAGCGCTCCCTTTATAGGCCCTTTATAGGCCTATAGGGCTTACTTAGAGTCGCCCTTACGCACCTATATTATATATAAGTTAGATATATAGTAAAGGGAAGAAGGGCTTCCTCCTTCTCCCTTAAGAATATTAATAATACTATTATTACTAAAAAGTAGAAGCCTTTTAGGCTAAACTATAATAATTAATATCCTTTACCTTTTTAATAAATATAAGGATTATAATAAATCTAAATTAAGGTAATAATATAATACTCTTAAAGGGTATATAAGAACTTTAGTACCTTTAGGAGAGGGTTATATAGTAAGATATATAGTTAAAAAACATACGCCTTTAGGTAGCTATAATAGGCGTGCTGCTTTACAATATTACACTAGCTTTATATAATATAATACTAGGCAGGCCTTAGTAGAAGCAGCCTAAATATAAGCTACTTTTAATAAGAACCTTTTATAATAATAATAAGGCCTTCTTTTAAGCTTAGTAGAGCTTAATAGTATATAAGCTTAAGGCTAATTCTAATTTTATTAGTAGTAACTATAATAAATAGTTTCTAATCTATTAAAACTTAAGGCTAAAGATTTAGGCTTAAGTCGCTCCTTTCTTTAAGTTAAGGCATACTTTTACATATACTTTAGGGCAATTCCTTGCCTACCTTAATAGTATATTTATAAACCCTTATTAAGAGGAATACATAGTCTTAAAGCTAAATTAGCTTAAATAGTACGCTAATAAATGCTTTATAGATTTTTATATTTATTTTAAATAGAAGCTAGTTTTAGCAGAAGGTATTAATTAGGTAAATATAGTAAAGCTATCTAAACTTTATATAGCCTTTAATAAATAAATATAGGACTATTATATAAGTTATAATATCCTTTATAATAATTACTATAAGGCTATTAAATGTTACTATAGTATTACACTTAATATTAACTTATACTACCTTAAGAAATATATTAAGGTAAAGTAATTTAGCTATATTAGCTATAATAAGAATAGTAATATAAAGATAATTAGTATTAACTTAGCTTTCTTTTTAATAGTAATAGGTAAGAAAGGGAAGTTAGAGAAGAAAGTAGCTAAAAATAAAACTAGTTTCTTAATAAAGGCTAAATAAGCTAAGTAAGTAATACTAAAGGTGTGTTAATAGTAAAGGTAGGTAGGCTAATGCCTTTACTATAAAGTTATTAAGCACTTAATTTAGTAGTGTTACCTCCTACTATTAAGTTGCTTAGTAAATATAGTAGTAGTATAGGTTTATAAAGTCTTTAAGAAGGATATAATAAGTAAGTTTAGTAGCTTTAATTTAAAAAAAGATAGCTTTGCTATTTAAATCTTAGTAATAGAGGCAATAGTAATATTACTTATTATACTAATTACTATATAAACTAGTTATAGTAGAAGTATAGTAAGATAGAATAGAATATAAAATTACTACCTTTTTTTATTTTACTTTTTTATAATAGTCTCTCTTTTTTTTAAACCTAAGTTAATAGTAAGTGTAATAGCTTTATAGTTATAAGTAAGAAGGTTATATAGTAGCTTAGTCTTACTTATATTTACCTACTATATATATATAGCATTATAATAGCTATAGAGTTGCTTAACTTAGTCTAAGGGGCGGCAGTAATATAGCTATATATTACATATTTAGTTTGCTTTTAGGCAAATATTAATAGATAGGTTTTCCTTATAGCTGCCTATATAGTCCTAGGATTGTTCTATAACTATATTTTAGGTACCCTATAGCTATTATATAATAGAGTTGCACTTTATATAGTATAACGCTGCTTAGTAGTAAGTATACGTCCTAGATTAGAAATTAAGGCCTTTAATACGTAAGAGGTATAACACCCTACCTTAGCTATTTTAGGCTCTATTTATGCTAGCTTAGTATAGAGGGTAGCAAAAATAGGGTTAAATATATCTCTTATAGTTACTAGCCTCTATAAGATAACATTTATTTTATTAACTTTAGTAAGTTCTTTAGTCTTAAATAAGGCAGCTATTTTAAAATAACTCTTAGCTAAGTTTTAGAACTTTATAAACCTCTTTAGTAAGGAAAATATAAGTGCGCTACCCCTTTATTAAGGCTAGTTAAACTACTATATTTACTTATAGTAGAACCCTAATAAGTTAGTGCTAAAGCTCTCTTAGGTACTATTATATAATATACTATAGGACTAACTATTAAAGATTTAGAAACAGATTATAAAACTTATAAATAAAGAATAAATTTAGGCCTCCTCCTTATTAGCTACAGCCTCTATGCTACTTATTAGAAAGGCAAGGGGTAGTTAATAGTTTTATATAAACTATTATATATTAAATAAAGTTATAGACTAAGACTACTACCTATTACTATTTATTAAGGAGACTTTATACTCCTTAGCAGGGGCTTAGTAGTTTATAAAGCTAGATATTTATACTGCTTTCTATTAGATCTATATAGCTAAAGGGGACAAATACTTAATAGCGTTCTATATATATTTTAGCTTATTTAAATAGCTAGTATACCTATTTAGCTTAATAGGTGTGCTAGTAACATTCTAGTACTATATTAATAGTGCTTTAGGGGATGCTTTAGGGGACTATATAATAGCTTATCTTAATAATATCTTTATCTACTTTAGTAGCTTATATAAGAACTATATTTAGTAAACTTAAGAAATCCTCCTCTACCTCTAATAGATAGGGTTATACCTTAATATTATTAAGTGCGCTTTTAGGGTAATAAAGGTTAAGTACTTAGGGTTTATTATTTAAGTAGAATACATAGTATGCCTTAACTTAGAGAAGATTACTACTATTTATAACTAAAAGGCCCTAACTAAGGTTAAGGGTATTTACAGCTTTTTAGGTTTTATAAACTTTTATTAGGAGTTTATTACTAACTTCTTAAACCTTATTAAGCCTTTATTAGCCTTAATATAGAAGGGGATACTATTTATATAGTCCTAAGCCTATAAGGATGCATTTTAGCGCCTAAAATTAGCTTTTATCTTATACTTAATCCTAGCTTAATAGGACCTTAATTAGAATATAGTAGTAGAGGTAAATTCCTTTAAAGAGGCTATTAAGGGTTGCCTCTCCTAATATAATAAGAAGGGTATGCTTTACTTAGTTATATACTATTCTATATAATTAATAGTAGTAGAGTAGAACTATACTATATATAATAAGGAACTCCTTAGTATAATTTCCTACCTAAAGGCTTAGTTAGTAAAACTTTAAAGTATAGCCTATCCTTTTATAATCCTTATAAACTATAAGAACTTAGAATACTTCTTTAGCCCTTAGAAGATATCTAAATAGTAGGCTTACTAAGCTAAGATACTTATACTTTTTTACTTCTACCTTTATTATTACCTTAGTAGTTAGGCAGAGAGGCTAAATATATTATTATATTAAGAATAGAATAAGTTTAAGGCAGCCTTAATAAGGTAGGCACTTATTAACTTAGTCTCTATAATAGTAATTAAAGAGACTTAGGGTTCCCTTTTTATTTCTTAAGAGGGCCCCTTAAGTATCTGCTTAATATCTAATAAAGTCCTACTAAGAGGGCGTAATTTCTTTACTAAAATAAACCTTTAGGACCTTTAAGATATTAGTATTTAAAAGGACCTTACCTACTTAATAAAGTTAAAAGCATTATAAAAGAGGGCTTATTAGTTCCTTTTAAAGGCATAAACTTACTAATAAGTAGCAAACTATAAGGTAGATATATATAGGGCGCTATTGTTTTAGAGTTAACTTTAGGCTCTATAATATAAGCTTCTAACTATAGTACTAATTTACTATACTTATAAGTCTCTCTTACTAAGCTACTTAGGTAGAAACACTATATTCTAAGCCTTTTATAAAAACTTCTATTAGGAGGGGATGTTAGCTAACGTTATAAGGTATATTTAGAATTACTACTATTTTGCTAAATAGAAGAGCTGCTAGCTATACTAAGGTTTACTACACCTTATTTTAGCTTTAGACCGCTTTTAGTTATAAATCTCTATTAACTTTATAATAAACCTTTTAGCCTCCTTACTAAACGCCTTATAGTACCTTATAGTAATTATTAACTACCTATTAAAATATATTTAACTTAAGGCTATAATAACTATAGCGTCTAAGGCATATATATAGTAGTTCTTAAAGTGCTAATAGCAGTTTTATAGGTTCTCTTAGAGTATTATTTCTAATTATAGCTTAGATTAAGTAGGAGGGTTCTAATCTATACTATATTTTCTTATTAAAACTAACTACTTATTATTTATATTATACTACCCTTAGACTAATAGTAGCACTAAATAGGTAAACTAAGAGATATAGGCAATTCTCTATACTATTATAGAATTCTCTTAATATAATTAACTTAGCTATTTGCCTACTTATTAGCTTATATTAAATAACTATATATTTACTATTATAGAAGTTAGTGTAAACCTAGCTCTTTATAGATTTAATATAGATTTTATTTAGTATATTAAGGGCCCTACTAGGAGCCTTATATTACTTAAAGGGTAGGTAGTTTAGTTCCTTAAATATATTTATAAAGGTATATAATTAATTTAAGCAATAATAGATTTTATATAGTAATACTAATAAAAGATAGTAAATTACACCTATTAGTTAGTAAAGAAGTTTATAGTAAGGGATAAGGTATAATTAAGCCTTTACTATATAAAAACTAATTATTTAAGCTAGAAACTAAATTAAGTTATAGTAAAGTATACTATATTAAAGGTTTTTATACTATTAACTATCTGCCTAAATATACTAAAGAGTATATACTTTATTTTTTATATTAACTTAGTAAAACATACTATAAATAACCTACTCCTATCCTAAGTCTTTTAAAACCCTTACTTAAACCCTTAATTACTTTAGCCTTTTAATAACCCTAAGCTAATAAAGTATAAGGTAAAAGAAATTTTAGCTATTAAGAATACTTAAGGTTAAGAGGGCTAGTATAATATCTTAGTAAAATAGGTAGGCTATATATAGCTAATATAAAAGCTTTTAAAGAGTATAAAGAATACTAAGGCTTTAGCTTAGTTTAAGGCTAAGTAAAGTAATATATATTTATATAATAGTTTAGTTATATATTTATTAACTTTTATTTTATACTTAATAAAGGGCCTACTTAAACTCTAATAAATTACTTTAATATACTATAAGTTATTCCCCTTTCCCTTTTAATAAATACTTAACTATTTACTTTTATTACTATTTTTCTCCTTTTTATCTTTAATTAGCTTTTTAACTTATATAAGATAATGCTAGCTATTAGTATTTTACTTTTATATTAAGGCTAGCTTAAGTATATAGAGGCTAAATAGAAGGTAGTATTATAAACTAATAAGTATTTAGAGGCTAACTAAGGTTTAGCTAAGTAAAAGTAGTAAATTAATTAGTATTATTTTATAATAATAAGGTAAGAGAGGGATAGGTTAATAAAAGGTAGTAAATATAGGTAAAGTAGTAGTAAAAGACTTAATTAAGGTAATAATAAGTAATAAGTAAGAGATAGCTAAAGTAGTAATAAGTAATAAATAAGGAATATTTAAGGTAGTAGTAAGTAATAGGTAAGGGATATTTAAGGTAGTAGTAAATAGTAGGTAATAAGCTATAAAAAGGGGCTAAGGATAACTTAAAGTGCTATTAACTTAACTAAAGAGATGCTTATATTAGAGATAGTAGTAAATACTAGCCTATAAAGGTATTAATATAAGTAAGGTAGCTAGGGATAGTATAAGTATAGTAAATATAGCTTAATAATATAAAAAAGAAAAGAATAAAAGTATAGTAAGTAAGGGCTAAGGTAGGGTAGGAGAGAGTTAAGGCTAAAATAAGAGAATTTAAAATATACTAGCTATAGTATATTTAAATAAACTACTAAATAAGGGGGTAATAAAGCTATTATAAGCTAAAGTTTAGTGCTTAGTAGGTAGCTAAGCTTAGTAAATAAGTAAGGGTAGGTAATAGGATAAGGTAAAGGTAAATTAGTTAATAAAAGGGGCTACTATAGAATAGAAAATAGCTATAGTAGGTGTAGCTAGGGATAAAACTAAGGATAAAGTAATAGTAAGGCTATTACTATAGCTACTACTACTACTTTTATTATTAATAATAATAAAGGTAGTAATAATAGTAGTAGGGCAGATAGGAGTATTAATTAAATAAAGAGTAGGGTATATTATATTACTAAAAGCTTATTTAATAGTAAAGGTAGTACTAAAAGTATTAGTAAAAGATAGCTTAAAGGGAGAGTGCCTAAAAATTAAAGGTAGGTAGTAGTAAGAGCTAAATAGTTTGTTTAATATTGCTTAAAAACTTAATAATAGTTAAAGGGTAAACTCTTAAAAGAGCGTAAATTAAGTAGTAGCTAAGCGTATAATATAGTAAAAGGGGGTGGAGATAGGTATAATAAAGGAATTATTTTAGGTATAAATAGTAGGTAAAATAACTAATACTATATAAATAAGGGTAAGATTTTTTAATATTATAGCTATATTTTAAACTAAAGTAGTATACTAAGAAAGGGTAGTATATATAAAAGTAAGTTTAGCACTAATATAATATAAAATAGTATTTAATATAGTAAAGGATAGAGTAGTAATAGTAAAGGTAAAGGTAGGGGATAAAGTAGTAGTAATAGTTAAAAGGGCAATAGATAGTGTTTATAAAGTGCCTAATAAAGGGGCAGAGGGGGCGCTAATTAAGGGCTAAAAGGAGGTAGGCTAGTTAATAGTAGCGCCTTTAGCTAGGCTGTAAATAGCCTTATATAGCGCCTAAAAGTGTTTCCTTAGAGCTATAAACTAAGTAGTTAACTTTATAAAATTTACTAGGCGCCTAAAAGCTACCTTTTAAGCTAATATATTAATAGCCTTACTCTAATTTATAGCCTTAGCTATATTATAAGTAGTATAGCAAAGAGTAGGGTTAGTAGTAAGAATGTTATATCCTTATATATACTTTTTATGCTTTTAATAGCACTTTAGATAGGCTTTAAGAGGGTTAGGCTTATAATTAAGGTAGCTATTTCTTAAGGTATAGAGGAGATAGCTTAGGCACTATATTTAGATAATATACTAAGGATTATATACCTTATTATTAAAATTACCTATTACTATAAAACATTCTATAGTTTAAGAGTTATTGCTAGATAGGTAATATCTTTTAGGCATACTAATAGTAGTAAATATAGTATAGGTATCTATTAGTTAGTAAATAGGGTTTAAGAAGGGTCCTTAAGGCTTACTTTATAAAGGCTTTATAGGAGTAAGGGGAGAGTAAGCTAGTAATATAGGAAAAGTAAGGGATATAGTAAGAGAATATAGAAATAGTATAATAATTATAAATAAAAGGCTAAAAGGTAAAGAATAAAGTATAGAAGAAGTCTCTTTAAATATATATAGGGAGATATTTTTATAAAAGGGATAGGGGCTAAGTAATAGTTTAAGGGGATATATTAAAAGGTATAAAGCAGGATATAGAAGATTTTATATTTTACTATAGGCTTAGAGTAATTATATACATCCCTTAGATTACTTATAGTTAGTATACTTAGATTTTCCCTTTAGGATAAGTTATTATTTTATTTTTTACTTAATTAGTTTAGGATAGGATAGTGTTTTTTTTATTAAGCTAAATTAGCTATAAATAGTATTAGGCTAGCTACTAGAGCAAGCCCTTAATACTAATAGGGTAGGGGCTTAGGTAGGTTTTTATAAGAGCTTTGCCTAAGGCAGTAAGCTAGGTAGGTAGGATATATATTGTATAGGTTATTGTTCCCTTGCTACTAAACTATAGTAAGTCTTTATCTCCTATATAAGGTAGCTAAATAGAGAGTAAGAAGGGGGCTATATAATAGATTTAAGCTTTAGGCTTAGATTCTAAGCGCTTCTTTTATAGGCCCTTTATAGGCTTATAGGGCTTACTTAGAGTCGCCCTTACGCACCTATATTATATATAAGCTGGATATATAGCGGAGGGGAGAAGGGCTTCCTCCTTCTCCCCTAAGGATATTAATAATACTATTGTTGCTAGAAAGCAGAAGCCTTCTAGGCCAGACTATAACATAAGCTTACTATAAGCCTTTTTTTTCTTTATATAGTTAATTTTCTATTATTTTTAAAGTATAAGGGCTAAATAGTATTAAGAGAGTTAGTTAATACTAAGTATTTATTAAGTAAGGTATCTTACTAATTTAGGTAAGTTAAGGGCTATATAAATATCCCTTTAGTTTTATATTAGTTTTATATTAGCACTTATAAATTAAAGATAGTTATATTTTAAGCATTATATAATTAAATATTAGTAGTCCTTCTCTTATACTTTAGTAGTAGTATATTAGTAATTTTACCTTAGAAATATAATAGTTATAAAAAAAGTAATTAAAGCTAATCTTTTTTATATATATTTAAATAAAAGCTATTAATTTAAACTTAGTAAAGTAGTAGTAAAGGTAGATAACTTTTGCCTTAAAGTAGAAGTTAAAGTTCTATTTAGCTATATATTAGTTTTAGTATAAATTATAAGTAAAGGCTTTAGTTTTATTTTTATACTATTTATCTTTTTATTCTTTTTTTAGTTTTTAACTTAAGCTAAAAGCTTTAGAATTAAAAGAGAGGGTAGTTTAAAAATAGTTTATAGTTTATAACCTATATTTACCTTTAATAGGTTACCTAATAATAAAGGTATATTATAACTATAGTATATATAATATAAATCTTTATTACTATACTATTTAACTTAATATATTTATAGTATTACTAAACTTAATAATTAAGGTAAAGATTAAAGGGTAGTACTATTATTTTAATTTTAAATAAGGTTTATAGTATTACCTTATAAGCACTTAATACTACCTAAAGGCACTTAGTTTATTTTATAATAAATACTTTTATAATTTCTTTAGCTATACTACCTTATTTAGTAAGGGTATAATATACACCTATACTATATATAATAAGGCTTTATATAACCTATATATATAAGAGTTTTAATTCCTATAGTAAGCACCCCTATATAAATACTATAAGTATAGTAAGGGCTAGCTATTAATATATAAGCTTCTTTATAAGCTATTTTTAATATACCTTTTTTTATAGCTTATAGTATATTTAAACTCCTAGGAAGTATATAGCTTATACTAGCTAAATTATAGTATTACTAAGTTAAACCTAAAATATATTTAATTATTTTTTCTTAGTAAAATAAATAAGTTTACTTTTTTAAGGATAGAATTAAAGGCTAGATTTTTAAGACTATTCTTAGTAAACCTTTTAAGCACTCTTAAGGTATTTTTATATCTCTTTTATTATATATCTATATACTAAGATATTTATATTATTTAAGAATTTAAAGACTAAAGTAAAATAAACTATTTTAAGTTTTTTATATAAAGGTATAATATATAATAGAAATAGTATTAAGAATATAAGGGACCTTTATAGAACCTTTATAAATATAGGTTAAGTAGTAGCTATTTTACTCTTAAATATTAAATAGGCTTTTTATTTATTAATAAAGGCTTAAGCTTATTATACTATTTATATAAGTAATTTAATAGTAAGTATTATAAATATTAGTTATTTATAGTAAACTATATTAAAAGCTATAAAGATATTTAGTTAAAGAAGTAATATAGTTTTACTATAATATTATATTATTTTTATAGCTTTTACTAAAATACTAAAGGCTATCTTAGTAAAGTAATTTACTTTATTATTTATTAAAAAATTAAGAAGGGTGCCTCTCTCCTTAAATATATAAGTAATCTATATTACTACTACTACTTTAAGGATTTTATTTATTATACTTAAAAGAGAAATAGAATACTATACTTCTATATATTATATCTTTAAAAGGGTTTTTTTAAGCTTATATAAAATAACTACCTTAGCTTTTTAGAATAGTTTTAAATAGTATTTAGCTTAATAGTATATATTAAGAAGGGTAGCTAAAGTATAGGCTAAAGGTTTATTATATACCTTTAGAAACCTAGCTAAAAGCTTATTAAGTTTAAGCACTTTTTAGTTTAGTAGCTATTTAAGAATATTATAAATCTTATTTATTATAAATTTATTCTTATTAAAAAATACTATAAAATTAAAATAAGTGCTAAGGTTATTTAAAAGGTTATTTATTCTTACTATAAATATTAGAAAAAACTAATTAAAAAAAGCTTTAGCTTTACTTTAGTAAGTATATTATAGTATTTAGAATTTACCTATACCTTAATATAAAGATAAAACCTATTAAGTTTCTATTAAAAGTTTACTTTTTAGTTTAATTTATTATTTAAGCTTTTAAAGGCTCCCTTTACTTACTATTACCTTTACTATTACCTTTTACTAAAAGCTATATTACTTATTATATATAACATAGTCTTAGTATATTACTACCTTAAATATAGCCTTTTAATTTACTAAGGTATATTAGTAGCGCTATTATCTTTAAGCTTTATAAGTATTTTAAACTACCTCTTTTATTCTAAGGTTTTATTATAATTATATATAGAGACTAATATAAGGCCCTTTTAGTATTATAGTTATAGTAATAATATTAAGTTTTATTATAAGCTATTTAGTAAATATATTTATATAGCTTATATATACTAAGAAGAAAAAAAAGTTATTAAGGTAAAGCTAATATACTATCTTAGTAAATATAAAGTCTTTATTTATATAGTGCTATTTAAATTAATATTTTATAGGTAAAGGGTTAGTATTATTAATATTAATATAAATAAGCTATAGTATATAGTTAGAATTAGTAAGGTTATACCTTTTTAAAAACTATAATATTATATTTATAAATACCTATATATAATTAATAGTACTATCCCTTTTACCTTAAGTTCTTTATATTATTTCCCCTTAAGGTATAGTAAGTTTAAGCTACTACTATTTTATAATTATAAATAATATTTTACTTTTTAATAATATATATTTATAGTAGTTTTATAATAAATAGTATTAGTTAAAGTCTTTAATAAAAACGCTATAAGGCTATATAAGCTTCTTTAAAAGTATATAAAGAGGGGATATTTAGTTTTATTTATAGTTAGAAAAGTAAATTAAGTATATATTAGTATTCTATAGTATAATTATATATTAGTTAGTGCCTACTTATATTATTTATAACTTAAGACTATAGTAGTAGTAAATATATATAGCTATATAGTTACTTTAAGCTAATAGCTAATAAAGTTTAAAACTTAGGTTAAAAAGTAGTTTATTACTTCTATTAAGTTCTTAAAGCATAACTATATTAGTTTTAAGCTAAGCTTTAAGAGCTATATAAACTAAGTAAGTCTTTTTTTATATATTTTAATATATAACTTATATAGTTATATTTATTAATTAAAAGGGGTATTAGTTTTTATTAGTAATACCTTTACTATAAAAATGCTATAGTTTTATAAAAAAGCCTTAATAGCTTCTCTTAAGTAAAAGGGGGGTAATATAGTAATAGAGTCTCTATTAACTATTATTAAGCAGCTACTTTATAAGTAGCTAATATATTTCTATAGTAATATCTTATAAAAAAGTATAAAGCTAGCTAATCTTCTTTTACCTCTTATTACTTTAGTTTATCCCTTAGTTTCTAGTTTAGCTAAAGTAGTAAAAGCATTAAGCTAGTTTAAATATATAATATAAGCCTTAGCCTATTACTTATTAGTAGTTTTATAACTCTTTAACTATAAAAAACTTTTTGCGAATTCGCCTGCACTATAACAGCGCTGCAGAATCGACTCTAAACCGCTTAAAAAGTTAATAAAACGTTTTATTAAGCCTGTTTACCCCTTTTTTTAATATTATATTAGTTCTAAAGTATAGGCGTAATAGGTAGTATAATACTAATAGATATTAACACTAAGAATTATAGCTTTATATAAAGTTGCTACTACTTAAATATAAGGACTAATAATAATAATAATATATTTACCCTTTAAGTTAACTTTAAGCCTATTATAAGTTAGAATAAGGTATTAGTATACTTATATAAGGATTATAATAAAATTACTAAGCTATTTAATATAGGATTATTAAAAGGGATTTAGGATTTTTACCTCTCTTACTTAGATATAGAAATAATATATACCTACTATAGTACTATTAATACTTTTAAACTAATTATAATAAAAAACCTTAAGGAAACTATTAAAAAGGCTATTAAAAAGGTAATTTAGCTTAGAACTAACTTAAAAACCTCTTAGGCTTCTATTACTACTTATAGGATAACTACTGCTATTAATATAGCCCTTTTTAGCTAAAAATCTGCTTATTAGCTAATTACCTTAGTAGTACTACCTTAGGTATACTATAAAGTCCTTATTAAAAGGCCTTTTATTAATAAGATCCTTAAAACTAAGTTCTTAAAAGATATTATTACTACTATTAATATAGCTATTAGTACTAAATATACTATAGCTATAAGGCGCCTTTATAGTAAAGATACTATTATAATATTTAAGGACTTAGCTAAACCTTACTTAATAAGTAAGAACTAGGTTTAATATATATTTAAACTAAATATAACCCTTTAATAATAAGTATTTAGTGTAATTATTAAGGGCTTTTTTAACTACTTTTACTAAAACTAATTTAAGAAAGATATTATAAAAGCCTTTATTATTATTAATAGCCTTAAAATAATTAAGGTAGTAACTTAAAAGCTATATAGTACCTTTAATAAAGCCTCTTTTATTATAAGTGTTAATAAAGTAAATATAGCTAACTATTTATATTAAGTTAAGGTAGTTTATAAAGCTAAGATATTTAATATTAAACTATATAATAATACTATTTACCTTAAGTAGTGCTATAAATACTATAAATTTAGCTATATTATAGTATACTATAAAGCTACCTTAAGGTATAGCTAATATATAGCTAGTTAGTATAAGAAGGGAGAATAATTATACTTAGCCCTTATAAATAATACTTATAAACACTACCTTAACTACTTTAATAAATACTTAGCTTAGTTCTAACTTTATACTATAGTAAATAAGTAGTAAATATAAGCTAAAGCAGCCTATTTAATAAGACTATATGCTTTTATTATTCTAAATAATATAGAATAAAAAGGTTAGATTAAAGTTAAAAGCTATAGCTACTATAAGAGAGTAAGTAGCTTTATAGCCTATAAAGAGTTACTTTAAAAATAAGTTAGGCGCTTTAAGAGGAATAGAAACTAAACTACTAAGGTATAACCCTTTTTATTAGCTTTAGTAATTTATTAATATAGTATAATAAATAACTACCTAAGCCTTTAACCTATCCCTACTAAAGGGCTAGCTAAATATAGCAGCTAACCTATTACCTTTTTATAATAAAGGTATTATATTAGAATATATAGAAGAAGACACACTTAGTATATATAATACTAAGCGCTTAGCCTAAGACTAATATAGTAGTAATATAAAAACTATATAGTTTTAATTAATTATTCTTTACTTAAAGCTTAAGCTACTATTAACTAATTATATATAGAGGTAGGATAGCTATATATATATATTAAAAACATAGCCTTAAATTATAAATAACTTAGTATAGAATAAATTAATGCTTTATTACCTTATAAGATATAGAAATCTACTTTATATACTTTTTTAACTTTAAATATAATTAAACTATGCCTTTATATAAACTTATATTAGCCCCTTTAAGAAACTAAACTATACTTATTAGGGATTTTAATTAATACTACCTACTATAGAATAAGTATAAATATACCTTCTTAGGTTATAATACTCTCTTAATACTTATAACTTAGTAGTAACTTAAGCTTATTACCTTTTAAGGTAAGATAACTTAATAAACCTAAAGCTAATAAAGTAATATAATTAACTATACTTAAGCTATCCCTAATCTATCTATTAAGTTTATTAAAGGCCTTAACCTAAGTAAGTCTAACTATATTCTATAGCTTATTTATATTAAGATAGAAATATACTAACTAAAAAATAAGGACCTTAAGTTTAGCTAAGTATTTATAAATAATAATATAGTATTTAGTAAGGCTATATATTAGCTTTACTATAACTATTTTAAAGAGCTATTAAACACCCTTAAAGAGATTAACTTATTTATAAACTAATTAATAAGTAAGCTTTAGTAAATTACTAAGATATTAACCTTAAGAAACCCTTAAGGTAAGCCTTATTAGTAGCTATAGTAAAATATAAGAGTTAAGAAGGTAGTTTAAGAGATAAAGAGAGCTTAATATTATTAAAGAGCAACTAAAACTAATATAAATTAGTAAACTATTACTAAGGTAGCTAAGACTTAATTTTAAGTTATTTATAAAAAGTAATATAGCACTTAAAAATACCTTACCTAATTAGCAACTATTAGGTAGCTTATTTTATAGAAACTAAAATAATAAGTATATCTTTATAGCAGCCTCCTCCTTAATACTTAATAGATACTAACCTTACTTTAAGGTAAAGGTAATATAACCTTTTAAGTATATTTTTATAATAAGAAAGTAGTAGTATTTATAAAATAGTTCTTTCCTTTATCTTACGCCTATACTAATAATATATTAAAAGACTTAAGAGCTTACTTTAATATTATTATATTTTTAAACTTAAAAATATTTAATAAAAATAAAATTTATATAGTTATAAAGTATTTAGCTAGCTAAAAAGTACTTAGACTTAATAAGCTTTTAGTAGGATTCCTTAAGGTATATAGTAAGTTATTAGCTTAAATACTAATATACTTACTTAATATATATTACTAAGTTAAGTATTACTTAGCTTTATTTTAGAAAGTAAAAGTAATAGTGCTATAAAAACTAAGGAAGTCCCCTTAAAAGCTTTAATAAGCTAAAGCTTAAAGGCTAATATTACTTTTAAGTATTATAAGTAAGGTTTTAAAAGTAGTAGTAGTAACTTAAATTACTTATATAGCTAAAAAAGGAGGCGCTCTCCTTAATATATAAACAGAAAATAAAGCTAATAGGTTAATAAAGGTAGCACTTAGTATTCTTACTAAAGCTATATATATAATATAGTATTATAGTAAAACTATATTGCTTCTTTAGCTAAATATTTTTATAGCCTTTAATACTATATACTATTATTAACTTATATATATAATAATATCCTTAGGCCTTCTTAAGTAAATAGTAGTATAGACTTAAGCCTTTATAGCTACTAAAATAGTATATCTTTACTTTAAAGATAAGGCTACTAATATTATATTTATAACTACTAAGGTCTTATAAAGTTTCTCTATCTCCCTTATACTATTCCTTTTATATATTACTCCTTTTTATATTAAGCTATAATTAATTAATTCTATATTAATTCTAAGGTTCTTAAATAATATAAATATTCTTATATATAGGTATATAGTAAAGGATAACTAAGCTTAACTTAAGTAAGCTTAAGAGGTTTGCTAAGAATAGTTTATTAAGTTAGGCCTAAAGTTTTACCTATAAAAGAGTAAACTTATTTACTTTACTAAATACTATTAACTAATAATAACCTTAGTTTAACTTAGGAACGCTACTATTTAGCTTGTTTAGTTTACTTACTTTTTTAAGGTATAGGTATATAAAAAGCTTTAATAAAGAACTTATTAATCTAAAGTTATAAAGAAACTAGCTTAGTAATAACTTACTCTTACTATAGTCTTAGTATTAATATAAGGATACTCTATATAAGATATAAGGATTCTTTATATATAAATTATTTAAAGCTTAATTATTTATAGTATAGAAATATACTATACCTTAATAAGCTATAAAAGGGTTACTAAAGGTATAGCTAAAGAGTTTAAAAAAGAGTAACTTTACTATCTTTAGGTTATTATAGGTATTTATAAGGCTATACCTTAAGCCTTAATAGAAACTAAAGTAGCTATACTACTTATTAACCTTTATCTTAACTTTTAAGCATAATATTTCTATAAGTAAATTAAAGTAAATAGTATAATAAAGAAAATCTAAGGCACTTATATAATAATTATAACTTAGCTTTAATAGAGATATTATTAGCACGCTTACTAAGGCCTTAAACTAGCCCCTTTTATACCTTTTTAATGCTACCTCCCTTTACACCTTAATAAACTTAACCTTACTAAAAAGCTAAAATAGAAATAGGTAGATAAATAGTATTAGGAGAAAGCTATAGTATATATATATTAGCCTTACTATACCCTTATAGTAGCTAAGTAAAACCCTAACTTTAGAACTATATAGAAGCTTATATATTTATATAAGCCCCTTAATAAGTATAAGTTATTTATTCTTATATAAATATATATAGAAAAGATTAGGCTTAAATCCTTTTTTTATAACTAATATATCCTTAGTATAAACTTATTTATTTACTACTATTAGCTTAACTTTAAGGACTACTACTATATTATCTTAAAATATTTAAAATATAACTATTTATAACTATTTAAGCTTAAGGCGCTACTTTTTTAAAATTATAAAGATATTTAAGTTACTTTTAATATACCTTAGTTTATAAGCTTTTTTAGTAAGTAAATACTAAAGACTAATTATATCCTTTATTTTATATTAGCTACCTATTTTAAAGAGAAATAGAGATATAAGGTAAATAAAGTAGTAAAAACTAAATAGAACTAATATAGAACTAAGTTAACCTTTAACTAAAATACACCTTAACTAAGCTAAAGCAGCTCTACTACTATACTATTACTAAACGCCTTATAAATATAAGGGGCTAGTACCTTAGGCCTATAGTAAGGTATATAAAGGGACCTAACTATAATTATAGATTATAGTTACTATTATTATTTATAACTATTATTATTTATTATACTACTATTTATAAAAGAAAGAAAAAGAAAAAAATAAGAATAAAGAGAGTATTTAAAATAGACTTATATTAGCCTTTAGCTAATCCTACCCTCTTTAAGTCTTTTATAGCTATTTAAAGAGGTAGGCTTTATTAGCTACTTTTAAGGCTATTATAATTTACTTTAAGAACCTTAGGCACTCCTTTTTAAAGTATATAGTTAAACTGCTGCTACTATTAGCCTAACTCTCCCTTATTCTCTCTTATTTAATTAAATTCTATACTACTTTTTATAAGCTACTATATCTCTTTTATATATATATTAGTACCTTAAGATTAAAAAGGGGCTAAGTTAGACTTATAAGGGTAGGAATAATACCTTTAGTTACCTTATTCTCTCTTATTTACTTTTCTTAGGCTATAAGCACCTTCTTAACCTTTACTTTATATAAAAAGAACCTTTTTAGTTATAAATATAGTTAAGCCTTAAGTTAGTTTTAAGAGGAAATAACTTATAAAAGGATAATTTTTACTCTACTTAATATATTTATAATAGAGTTTAGTAAGGTTTATAATTAAGTTAGCTATAGTATTATATTAAATCTAACTTAAATCTACTTACTTTTCTAATTAAAATAATAGTTTATAATCTCTTTAAACTATATTATTATTATTAAATTACGCTAGATAGCTTTAGGAGCTATTATTTAGTACCTCTACTTATTTATTTATATAGGAAAAACCCTAGAGTAGAGAGGAAAACCTATATACTACTATATATTTATCTAAGGTTAGGGCCCTAAGGCGGGGCCTTAGCGGTTTTAGTGTGTAAAATATAGTACGCTACTAGCTAAGTTAGTAGCTATAATTACTAAAAGGGCAATAAAAATTATTATAATAGGCACGTGTAATTTATATATTAAAGATATATAGTTTAAATATATATTAGGGATATCTAAGTGTAGTTTAATCTAAAGCTAGTAGGAGTTTATATTAGTTAGTAGTTTAATTATTTTAAAATATATTATATAGTAGTTCTGCGTTAAGTAATGCGTTATTAAGCTTACTTAATTAAGAATATAGTTATTAATTTAGAGTATAGTTACTAATTTAATATAAGTAAACTAAGGGCTTAAGCTAAGTTTAAGGTAAGAGTTTATTAGTGCTACTATACTTTTATATTTTTACTCTTTAATTTCCTAATTAAAACTAACTAATTAGTAAGTAATTTAAAGAGTTAAGTCTTTTTTTATAAGTAAGGTCCCCCCTTTTAAGTTTAAAAACCTCTTTTTTCTCTTTTTCTTTATAATAAAAGCTTAAATTAGTAAGTGCCTTTCCTTTTACTCTTTAGTTTTTAGTATAAGCTTAGTTTAAGTCTTTAGTTTTACTAATAATTTTTAAAAAAAACTATACTTTAAAAGAATAGTAGCTTAATAAGTTATTCTAAGGTTTAGCTTAGTTTTAGTACTAACCCCTTTAAGGCCTTTAATAGTAGTAGCCTTATAACTCTTATATTATATAGATAAAAAATCTAAGAAAATATTACTATAATTAAAAAAATAAGTACCCTCTTAAGCCCCCCTTAGGTCTATTATAGCAACTAATTATTTAAGTATTAGTAGTTTTTATTTTAAATGCTATATAATAAGGCGCTATTATAATAAAGTAAGTTATTTTAGTTTGCTTTAGGTTTATTATAGTTTTTAACTAAAGTAGCTATTATTTATTTATACCTTTTATTAAGTAAAGGTATAGGCTCTCTTTAACTTTTAAATAACCTATAATAGTAAGAATAAAGATAATCTAAAGTCCTTATTTAATATAAGTTTAATTTAGTTCTATATCTATTACTACCTTACTAATAAGTTATAGTTTAAAGTATATAAGGAAGTTTAAGGGACTACTTAGTACTTAATTAATACTAAGCTAAGCATTAGTTAGGCCTTTACTATTACTAAGGTAGTCTTTAAAGGCTTTAAGTAAGATATATTAAGCTATATAAAGCAGCTAACTATAGCTATAAAGTAGACTAACGCTTTATTAGTAATAGTAGCTATAGTAGCTATAAAAGGAAACTTAGCTAAGAGTAGTAAGAAAAGGGGAGAGAGAGTAAGAAATAAGGGTAAAGTAATTAAGAAGGGGAGGGGTTTAAAAAAGGCTACTTAAGGCTATAATAAGACTTAAGAGCGCTTTTATAGTTGCTCTTAGAGTGCTTAAAGTGTCTTTAATAATTATTTTTCTTTTTTTTTATAACTTTTATAAATAAATAAAATAAGTAGCTATAGCTTATTCTTAATATAGCCCCCCTTTACTACTTTCTTATATTTTTCTATAATTAATAGTCTTTATATAATAAATATATAAGCTTCTTTCTTTTTATACCTCTCTCTCCTTTTTACTAAGCTTACTATAAGCCCCTTTCTCTTTTATATAGTTAATTTTCTATTATTTTTAAAGTATAAAGGCTAAATAATTTTAAAGGAGTTAGCTAATACTAAGTATCTATTAAATAAGGTATCTTACTAATTTAAGTAAGTTAAAAGCTATATAAATATCCCTTTAGTCTTATATTAGTTTTATATTAGTGCTTATAGGTTATAAATAGTTATATTTTAAGCACTATATAATTAAATATTAATAGTTCTCCTTTTTACCTTAGTAGTAGTATATTAGTAATTTTACCTTAGAAATATAGTAGTTATAAAGAAAGTAATTAAAGCTAATCTTTTTTATATATATTTAAATAAGGGCTATTAATTTAAACTTAGTAAAATAGTAGTAAAAGTAGATAACTTTTACCTTAAAGTAAAAGTTAAGGTCTTATTTAGCTATATATTAGTTTTAATATAAATTATAAGTGAAGGCCTTAATCTTATCCTTATACTACCTATCTTTCTATTTTTTTTTTTAGTTTTTAACTTAAGCTAATAGCTTTAAAATTAAAAAGAGGCAGTTTAAAAATAGTTTATAGTTTATAATCTATATTTGCCTTTAATAGGTTGCTTAATAGTAAAGGCATATTATAATTATAGTATATATAGTATAAATCCTTATTACTATACTATTTAACTTAATATATTTATAGTATTACTAAACTTAATAATTAAAGTAAAGGTTAAGGGGTAGTACTATTATTTTAGTTTTAAGTAGGGTTTATAGTATTACCTTATAGGCACTTAATACTATTTAAAGGCACTTAGTTTATTTTATAATAAATATTTTTATAATTCCCTTAGCTATACTACCTTATTTAGTAAGGGTATAGTATATGCCTATATTATATATAATAAGGCTTTATATAACCTATATATATAAAAGTCTTAATTTCTATAGTAGGCACCCTTATATAAATATTAGAAGTATAGTAAGGGCTAGCTATTAGTATATAAGCTTCTTTATAAGCTATTTTTAATATACCTTTTACTATAGCTTATAGTATATTTAGACTTTTAAAAAGTATATAGCTTATATTAGCTAAATTATAGCAGTACTAAGCTAAATCTATATTATATTTAATTATCTTTTTTTAGTAAAATAAATAAGTTTACTCTTTTAAAAATAAAATTAAAGGCTAGATTCTTAGAACTATTTTTAGTAAACCTTTTAAGTAGTCTTAAGGGGTTTCTATATCTCTTTTATTATATATCTATATATTAGAATATTTATATTATTTAAGAATTTAAGGACTAAGATAAAGTAAACTATTTTAAGTTTTTTATATAAGGGTATAATATATAATAGAAATAGTATTAGAAATATAGAGGACCCTTATAAAACCCCTATAAATATAGGTTAAGTAGTAGCTATTTTACCCTTAAATATTAAGTAGGCTTTTTATTTATTAATAAAGGCTTAGGCTTATTATACTATTTATATAAGTAATTTAGTCGGAACCACCGCGTAACGCGTCCCAGAATTGTCAAACTGCCGACCGACGCGGGCTCCCACCGGCCCCAGACCGGACCACACCTAGACGCCCCTAATACACGCCTAAACTATGTATCTCTAATATATATATTATATATGCTTACTGCATTAATTTTTATTTTCCCTTAGCCCTTTTAGTAACTATAGCTACTAACTTAGTTAGTAGTATACTATATTTTACACACTAAAACTACTAAGGCCCTGCCTTAGGGCCCTAACCTTAGATAGATATAGTAGTATATAGGTTTTCCTCCCTACTTTAGGGTTTTTCCTATGTAAATAACTAAGTAGAAGTACTAAATAATAGCTCCTAGAGCTATCTAGCGTAATTCAATAATAATAATAATAAGTAATTTAGTAATAAGTATTATATATATTAGTTATTTATAGTAAACTATATTAAAGGCTATAGAGATATTTAGTTAAAAAAGTAATATAGTTTTACTATAATACTATATTATTTTTATAGCTTTTATTAAAATACTAAGGGCTACCTTAGTAAAGTAGTTTACTTTATTATTTATTTAAAGATTAAAAAGAGTGCCTTTCTTTTTAAATATATAA
Organism: Claviceps sorghi; assembly: GCA_018360135.1. Classification (NCBI taxonomy): domain Eukaryota; kingdom Fungi; phylum Ascomycota; class Sordariomycetes; order Hypocreales; family Clavicipitaceae; genus Claviceps; species Claviceps sorghi. The sequence goes on along the minus strand of SRPV01000011.1, from coordinate 29,550 downwards.
GTAATTTATATTACTACTACTACTTTAAGGATTTTACCTATTATACTTAAGAGAGAAATAGAATACTATACTTTTATATATTATATTTTTAAAAGGATCTTTTTAAGCTTATATAAAATAACTACCTTAGCTTTTTAAAATAGTTTTAAATAGTATTTAGCTTAATAGTATATATTAAAAAGGGTAGCTAAAGTATAAGCTAAAGGTTTATTATATACCTTTAGGAACTTAGCTAAAAGCTTATTAAGTTTAGGTACTTTTTAGCTTAATAGCTATTTAAGGATATTATAAATCTTATTTATTATAAATTTATTCTTATTAAAAAATGCTATAGAATTAAGATAAATACTAAGGTTATTTAAAAGGTTATTTATTTTTACTATAAATATTAGAAAAAACTAATTAAAAAAAGCTTTAGCTTTACCTTAATAGGTATATTATAGTATTTAGAATTTGCCTACACCTTAATATAAAGGTAGAACTTACTAAGTTTTCTATAGAAGTTTGCTTCTTAATTTAGCCTATTATTTAAGCTTTTAAAAGCTTTCTTTACTTACTATTACCTTTATTACTACCTTTTACTAAAAGCTATATTACTTATTATATATAATATAGTCTTAATATACTACTACTTTAAATATAGCCTTTTAATTTACTAAAGTATATTAATAGCACTATTATTTTTAAGCTTTATAGATATTTTAAACTACCTCCTTTATTCTAAGGTTTTACTATAGTTATATATAAAGATTAGCTTAAGGCTCTTTTAGTATTATAGTTATAATAATAATATTAAGTTTTACTATAAGCTATTTAGTAAATATATTTATATAGCTTATATATACTAAAGAGGAAAGAAAGTTATTAGGGTAAAGCTAATATACTATCTTAGTAAATATAAGGTTTTTATTTATATAATACTATTTAAATTAGTGTTTTATAAGTAAAGGGTTAGTATTTTTAGTATTAATATAAATAAGCTATAGTATATAGTTAAAATTAGTAAGGTTATACCCTCTTAGAAACTATAATACTATATTTATAAATACTTATATATAATTAATAATACTATCCCTTTTACCTTAAGTTTTCTATATTATTTCCTCTTAAGGTATAGTAAGTCTAAGCTATTACTACTTTATAACTATAAGTAGTGTTTTACTTTTTAATAATATATATTTATAATAGTCTTATAGTAGATAGTATTAGTTAAAGTCTTTAATAAAAACACTATAAAGCTATATAAGTTCCTTTAAAAGTATATAAAAAGGGGATATTTAGTTTTATTTATAATTAAAGAAGTAAATTAAGTATATATTAATATTTTATAGTATAATTATATATTAGTTAGTACCTATTTATATTATTTATAATTTAAGACTATAGTAGTAGTAAATATATATAGCTATATAGTTACTTTAGGCTATTAGCTAATAAAGTCTAAGACTTAGGTTAAGAGGTAGTTTATTACTTTTATTAGGTTTTTAAAGTATAACTATATTAGTTTTAAGCTAAGCTTTAAGAGCTATATAAACTAAGTAGGTTTTTTTTTATATATTTTAATATATAACTTATATAGTTATATTTATTAATTAAAAAGGGTATTAGTTTCTATTAATAGTGCCTTTGCCTTAAAAATGCTATAGTTTTATAAAAAAGCCTTAATAGCTTCTTTTAAATAAAAGGGGGGGGTAGTATAGTAATAGAGTCTCTATTAGCTATTATTAAGTAGCTACTTTATAAGTAGCTAATATATTTCTATAGTAATACCTTATAAAAAAGTATAAAGCTAGCTAATTTTTTTCTACCTTTTATTACTTTAGTTTATTCTTTAGTTTTTAGTTTAGCTAAAGTAATAAAGGTATTAAGCTAATTTAAGTATATAGTATAAGCCTTAGCTTATTACTTATTAGTAGTTCTATAACTCTTTAACTATATTAAGTAAAAACTTAAGTAGTTTATATAATGTTTTTATACTACTTTTATAAAGGCTAAGTAATTACTTTTATTATTATAATAAGCAGCTATATAGCAGCTATAGTATAGGGCTAATATATAGTATACTATTATATAGCTATATTTAAAGTATTAATAGTATTAGTAGAGGTAAAAGGCTTTATTATAAGGTTTAGCTTTAAATATTTTTACTTTATATATAATTCTACTATAGTATAGTTTATTAGCTATATTAATATTATTAATACCTATAATTAGGGGCGCTTATATAAAGTTTTTATATAGTTTCTATGCTACTACTCTTATAATTATATATCTATTAGTATTAACTAAGTTATTTATAATAATTTCCTTTATAGTATTTTAGGTATAATAAATAAAAAAGCCTTTAATAATAATACTAAATATTTAATAGTTTAATATTACCTTTAGCTTAAATATAGTTTAAATCTAAGTAGTATCTTTTATATAAGCCTTAGCTATTTCCTTAAAGGTAACTACTATATTTTTACTATAAAGGTAGTATACTATTACTATAGCATCTTTTTTTATAGCTTTATTAATAGAATTAATAATCTCTTTTAGGCTATAGCTTTTAGCTATATTACTAATACTTAATTCTTTTATAATAGTTTTATAGTAAATATATAAGGGAACTATTATTAAAATAAGGGGTTAGGCTATTATAATAAAGAGATAGATAAATAAGCTACTAACTATAACTTTTACTTATATTATTTTTATTATAGTTTTAAGCTAAAATACCTTTTTAACTACCTTCTTAACTATTACCTTAAGGGTAAAGGTTATTATTAAGTCTCTTAGTATTAAGTAAGAGTAAGTTATAGCCTTTTATTAAGCTTATATAGTCTCTATATTAATAATATATAAAATAATATTTTAAAGCCCTTTTAGTAAAAAAGATAGCACTAATTTAGTAATTTTATTATATTTTAGTTATAAGTATATTAATACTTAGTTCTATATTATATTAAATATAATATTAACTTAGTTACTAAATATAATTCTATCTAAATTAGTAAGGGAGTTATAATAACTTTAAAAAAGGCTATAATTTCTATTATCTATAATAATATCTATTATATTACCTACTACTCCTATACTCTAAGCTTAATATACTATTAAGAAAGGGGGTAAATAGATAAGGTAAATCTTTTTATTAACTTTTTAAGCAAATTAGAGTTAATTCTATAGCGCTATTATAGTGCAGGCGAATTCGCAAAAGTTTTTTTTTTTCTCTTTAAACTATATAAAATAAGGTTTATAGGGCTAAGTGTAGGCAGCGCTCTTAGATAATATTAGCCTTATACTAATATAGGACTAATAAAGGGATTTATTAGCTTTAAAAGGGGGTTATCTTTCTTTTTTTTATTTAGTATCTTTTAAGAGAAAGAGTTAATAGAAATTAACTAAAACTATAGTAGTTCTATTAAGATAGTATTAACTAAAGGGTAACTTATAAATAAAGGGGATAATTAAAGAAGAAAAGAGGAAAAAAAAAGGCTAAAGATTTAAGAGAAAAGCCTCTATTTATCTTTTTAGCTACCTACCCTTATATAACTCTATTACTAAACCTTATAGCTACTAGCTAGCTACTCTGCTAATTTAAACTAAACTCCTTAACCTAAATAAAGGCTAAGTTAATGCCCTATTAACCTTAATAAGACTTTAGATTTCTCTATATTACTATTAAACCTAACTTATCCCTTACTATTTAATAGCTTATATTAACTAAGAATAAGCTAAATAAGTAAGCCTTAGAGATTAGTTAATATAGACTAACTTATACTAACGCTAACTTAGGACCTTATTAGCTTATATTAGTTTCCTAAGACTATTACTAATTAGATATAAATCTTACTTATACTTAAACCTTCTATTCTATCTTTTAGTAACTATTACTATACTTAGCTTAATAAGTAGTGTACTTTACTTTTGTAGCTAGGACTACCTTAGGGCCTATATAGGCCTTAGTAAATATATAAATGCGTAGTATATAGGTTTTTCTCTTTATACTAAGGTTTTTTCTATATAAATTAGTAAGATAAGGTACTAAATAGCGGCTGCTACTAGCCGTCTAGGGTAATTTAATAAATAAATATAATATAAAACTAAGTATTAATATATTTATAATTAAAATATAATAAAATTACTAAATTAATACTATTTTTTTTAAAAAAAGGGCTTTAAAATATTATTTTATATATTATTAATATAAAAACTATATAAGCTTAATAAAAAGCTATAACTCTTTTTTACTTAATATTAAAAGACTTAATAATAATCTTTACTTTTAAAGTAATAATTAAAAAAATAATTAAAAAGGTACTTTAATTTAAAATTATAATAAAAATAATATAAGTAAAAGTTATAGTTAATAGCTTATTTACTTACTTTTTTATTATAATAACTTAACCTTTTACTTTTATAATAATTTTTTTTATATTTATTATAAAACTATTATAAAAAGATAAAGTATTTATTTATTTATTTATTTATTTATTTATTTATTTATTTATTTATTAAAATACTCTAGACAGCTGTAGCAGCTGCTATTTAGTACCTCTACTTACTAATTTATATATTATTATTAAATTACGCTAGATAGCTCTAGGAGCTATTATTTAGTACTTCTGCTTATTTATTTACATAGGAAAAACCTTAAAGCAGGGAGGAAAACCTATATACTACTATATATCTTTCTAAGGTTAGGGCTCTAAGGCAGGGCCTTAGTAGTTTTAGTATATAAAATATAGTATACTATTAGCTAAGTTAGTAGCTATAGTTACTAAAAGAGCTAAAAGAAAATAAAAATTAATATAGTAGGTATATATAATATACGCATTAAAGATATATAGTTTAAATATATATTAGGGATATTTAGGTATAGTTTAGTTTAAGACTAATAGGAGTCTATATTAGTTAATAGTTTAATAATTCTAGGATATATTATATAGTAGTTTTATATTAAATAATATATTATTAGACTTACTTAATTAGGAATATAGTTACTAATCTAAAGTATAGTTACTAATTTAGTATAAGTAAACTTAAGGCTTAGGCTAGGTTTAGGGTAGGAGTTTATTAATACTACTATACTTTTATATTTCTACTCTTTAATTTCCTAATTAAAACTAGCTTATTAATAAGTAATTTAAAAGGTTAAGTCTTTTTTTATAAGTAAAGTCCCTTTTTTTTAGATTTAAAAACCTTTTTTTTCTTTTTTTTTTTATAGCTAAAGCTTAAATTAGTAAGTGCTCTTTCTTTTACTTTTTAGTTTTTAGTATAAGCTTAGTTTAAGTCTTTAGTTTTACTAATAATTTTTAGAGAAGACTATACTTTAAAAGAGTAGTAGCTTAGTAAGTTATTTTAAGATTTAGCTTAGTTTTAGTACTAACCCCTTTAAAGCCCTTAGTAATAGTAGCTTTATAACTCTTATATTATATAAATAAAAAATCTAAGAAAATATTGCTATAATTAGAAAGGTAAGTACCCTCTTAAGCCCCCCTTAGGTTTATTATAGTAACTAATTATTTAGGTATTAATAGTTTTTATTTTAAATATTATATAATAAGGCGCTATTATAATAAGGTAAGTTATTTTAATCTACTTTAGGTTTAGTATAGTTTCTAACTAAAGTAGCCCTTACTTATCTATACCTTTTATTAAGTAAAGGTATAAGCTCTCCTTAACTTTTAAGTAATTTATAATAGTAAGAATAAGAATAATTTAAAGTCTTTATTTAATATAAGTTTAGTTTAGTTCTATATTTATTACTACCTTATTAATATATTATAGTTTAAAGTATATAAGGAAGTCTAAGAGACTACTTAGTACTTAGTTAATACTAAGCTAAGTATTAATTAAGCCTTTACTATTACTAAAGCAGTCTTTAAGAGCTTTAAGTAAAATATACTAAGCTATATAAAGTAGCTAGCTATAGCTATAAAGTAAACTAATACTTTATTAGTAATAGTAGCTATAGTAGCTATAGAAAGAAACTTAGCTAAAAGTAGTAAGAAAGGGGGAGAGAGAGTAAGGAATAAGGGTAAAGTAGTTAAAAAAAAGGGGGGTTTAAAGGGGGCTACTTAGAGCTATAGTAGAACCTAAGGGCGCTCTTATAGTTGCTCTTAAGGTGCCTAAAGTGTTTTTAATAGTTGTTTTTTTTTTTCTTTATAACTTTTATAAATAAATAAAATAAGCAGCTATAGCCTATTCTTAGTATAGCCCCTTTTTACTACCTTTTTATATTTTTTTATAGTTAATAGTCTTTATATAATAAATATATAAGCTCCCTCTTTTTTATACCTTTCTCTCTTTTTTACTAAGCTTATTATAAGCCTTTTTCTCCTTTATATAGTTAATTTCTTATTATTTATAAAGCATAAGGGCTAAATAGTATTAAAAGAGTTAGTTAGTACTAAGTATTTATTAAGTAAGGCATCTTACTAATTTAAGTAAGTTAAGGGCTATATAAACATCCCTTTAGTCTTATATTAGTTCTATATTAATACCTATAAGTTATAAATAGTTATATTTTAGGTATTATATAATTAAATATTAATAGTCCTCCTCTTTACTTTAGTAGTAGTATATTAGCAATTTTACTTTAGGAATATAATAGTTATAAAAGAAGTAATTAAAGCTAATCTTTTCTATATATATTTAAATAAAGGCTACTAATTTAAACTTAGTAAGGTAGTAGTAAAGGTAAATAACTTTTACCTTAAAGTAGAAGTTAAAGTCTTATTTAGTTATATATTAATTCTAATATAAATTATAGATAAAGGCCTTAGTTTTATTCTTATACTACTTATCTTTCTATTCTTTTTCTAGTTTTTAACTTAAGCTAAAAGCTTTAAAATTAAAAAAAGGGTAGTTTAAAAATAGTTTATAATTTATAACCTATATTTACCTTTAATAGGTTGCTTAATAGTAAAGGTATATTATAATTATAGTATATATAGTATAGATTTTTATTACTATACTATTTAACTTAATATATTTATAGTATTACTAAACTTAATAGTTAAGGTAAAGGTTAAGGGGTAGTATTATTATTTTAGTTTTAAGTAGAGTTTATAGTATTGCTTTATAGGCGCTTAATACTATTTAAAGGCACTTAATTTATTTTATAATAAATGCTTTTATTATTCCTTTAGCTATACTATCTTATTTAATAGGGGTATAGTATACACTTATACTATATATAATAAGGCTTTATATAATCTATATATATAGGAGTTTTAATTTCTATAATAGGTACCTTTATATAGACACTATAAGTATAGTAAGGGCTAGCTATTAGTATATAAGCTTTTTTATAAGCTATTTTTAATATACCTTCTACTATAGCTTATAGTATATCTAAACTCCTAAAAAATATATAGCTTATATTAGCTAAATTATAGTAGTACTAAGCTAAATCTATATTATATTTAGTTATCTTTTTTTAGTAAAATAAATAAGTTTACTTTTTTAAAAATAAAATTAAAAGCTAGATTTTTAGAACTATTTTTAGTAAACCTTTTAAGCAGTTTAGAGGCGTTTTTATATCTCTTCTATTATATATTTATATACTAAGATATTTATATTATCTAAGAATTTAAGAACTAAAGTAAAGTAAACTATTTTAAGTTTTTTATATAAAGGTATAATATATAATAGAAATAGTATTAAGGATATAAGGGACTCTTATAAAACCTTTATAAGTATAGATTAAATAATAGCTATTTTACCTTTAAATATTAGGTAGGCTTTTTATTTATTAGTAAAGGCCTAAGCTTACTATATTATTTATATAAGTAATTTAGTAGTAAGTATTATATATATTAGTTATTTATAGTAAACTATATTAAAGGCTATAAAAATATTTAATTAAAGAAGTAATATAGTTCTATTATAGTATTATATTATTTTTATAGCTTTTATTAAAATACTAAGAGCTATCTTAGTAAAATAGTTTATTTTATTATTTATTTAAAGGTTAAGAAAAGTACCTCCCTCCTTAAATATATAAGTAATTTATACTACTACTATTACTTTAAGGATTTTACTTATTATATTTAAAAGAGAAATAAAACGCTATACTTTTATATATTATATCTCTAAAGAGATCTTTTTAAGCTTATATAAAATAATTACCTTAGCTTTTTAAAATAGTTTTAAGTAGTATTTAGCTTAGTAATATATATTAAAAAGGGTAGCTAAAGTATAGGCTAAAGGTTTACTATATATCTTTAAAAACCTAGCTAAAAGCTTATTAAGTTTAGGCACTTTTTAGTTTAGTAGCTATTTAAGGATATTATAAATCTTATTTATTATAAATTTATCCTTATTAAAAAATGTTATAGAATTAAAGTAAGTACTAAGGTTATTTAAAAGGTTATTTATTCTTATTATAAATATTAGAAAGAACTAATTAAAAAAAGCTTTAGCTTTACCTTAATAAGTATATTTTAATATTTAGAATTTACTTATACCTTAGTATAAAGATAGAACTTACTAAGTTTCTAATAAGAGTTTACTTTTTAGCTTAGCTTATTATTTAAGCTTCTAAAGGCTTTCTTTACTTACTATTACCTTTACTACTACTCTTTATTAAGAGCTATATTATTTATTATATATAATATAGTCTTAGTATACTATTGCCTTAAATATAGCCTCTTAATTTACTAAGGTATATTAGTAGTACTATTATCTTTAAGCTTTATAGGTATTTTAAACTACCTTTTTTATTTTAAAGTTTTACTATAGTTATATATAGGGATTAATATAGGGCCCTTTTAGTATTATAATTATAGTAATAATATTAAGTTCTACTATAAGCTATTTAATAAATATATTTATATAGCTTATATATACTAAGGAGAAAAGAAAGTTATTAGGGTAGAGCTAGTATATTACCTTAGTAAATATAAGGTTTTTATTTATATAGTGCTATTTAAATTAGTATTTTATAAATAAAGGGTTAGTATCTTTAGTATTAATATAAATAAGCTATAGTATATAGTTAAAACTAATAAAGTTATACCTGTTATGGACTAGCCTAGATGGCGACTGCAATCTAGTGTCAATGAAGTTATTATTAACTATAAGGAGAAAAGGAAGGCTCCTATCTATATACTCTATGTGTGCGTCTTATATACTTATATAAGAGTAGGGCTTGCCCTAGGGGTCCTAGGCAGGTCCTATCTGGCTCCGATAAGGATCCGAGCCACTAGCTTAAATCCATCACAATACCTCTTTAAAAACTATAACACTATATTTATAAATACCTATATATAATTAATAATACTATCCCTTTTACCTTAAGTTCTTTATATTATTTCCCTTTAAAGTATAGTAAGTTTAAGCTACTATTACTTTATAACTATAAGTAGTATTTTACTTTTTAGTAATATATATTTATAGTAGTTCTATAGTAAATAGTATTAGTTAAAGTCTTTAATAAAAACACTATAAAGCTATATAAGTTCCTTTAAAAGTGTATAAAGAGGGGATATTTAGTTTTATTTATAGTTAAGGGAGTAAATTAAGTATATATTAGTATTCTATAGTATAATTATATATTAGTTAGTGCTTATTTATATTATTTATAACCTAAGACTATAGCAGTAATAAATATATATAGCTATATAGTTACTTTAAGCTATTAACTAATAAAGTCTAAAACTTAGATTAAGGGATAGTTTACTACTTTTACTAAGTTTTTAAAGTATAACTATATTAGTTTTAAGCTAAGCTCTAAGGGCTATATAAACTAAGTAGGTTTTTTTTTATATATTTTAATATATAACTTATATAGTTATATTTATTAATTAAAAAGAGTATTAATTTTTATTAGTAATACCTCTATATTAAAAACGCTATAGTTCTATAAAAAAGCCTTAATAGCTTCTCTTAAGTAAAGGGGGGATAGTATAGTAATAAAGTCTCTATTAGCTATTATTAAGTAGCTACCCTATAGGTAGCTAATATATTTCTATAGTAATATCTTATAAAAAAGTATAAAGTTAGCTAATCTTCTTTTACTTTTTATTACTTTAGTTTATCCCTTAGTATTTAATTTAGCTAAGGTAATAAAGGCACTAAGCTAGTTTAGGTATATAGTATAGGCCCTAGCTTATTACTTATTAGTAGTTTTATAACTCTTTAACTATATTAAGTAAAAACCTAAGTAGTTTATATAGCATTTCTATACTACTTTTATAAGGGCTAAGTAGTTGCTTTTATTATTATAATAAGCAGCTATATAGTAGCTATAATATAGGGCTAATATATAGTATACTACTATATAGCTATATTTAAAGTATTAATAGTATTAGTAAGGGTAAAGGGCTTTATTATAAGGTTTAGCTTTAAATATTTCTACTTTATATATAATTCTATTATAATATAATTTATTAGCTATATTAATATTATTAATACCTATAATTAAGAGCGCTTATATAAAGGTTTTATATAGTTTCTACACTACTACCCTTATAATTATATATTTATTAATACTAACTAAGTTACTTATAATAGTTTTTTTTATAATATTTTAAGTATAGTAAATAAGGAAGCCTTTAATAATAATACTAAATACTTAATAGTTTAGTATTACTTTTAGCCTAAATATAGTTTAAACCTAAGTAGTATTTTTTATATAAGCCTTAGCTATTTTCTTAAAGGTAACTATTATATCTTTACTATAAAAGTAGTATACTACTACTATAATATCCTTTTCTATAGCTTTATTAATAGTATTAATAATCTTTTTTAAGCTATAGCTTTTAGCTATATTATTAATACCTTATTCTTTTATAATAGTTTTATAATAAATATATAAGAGGATTATTATAAAAGTAAAGGGTTAAGCTATTATAATAAGGGAATAGGTAGATAGGTTATTAGCTATAACTCTTACTTATAATATTTTTATTATAGTTTTAGGTTAAAGTGCTTTTTTAATTACCTTTTTAACTATTATCTTAAGAGTAAAGGTTATTACTAAATCTTTTAATACTAAATAAAAGTAAGTTATAGCCTTTTATTAAGCCTATATAGTCTCTATATTAATAACATATAAGATAATATTTTTAAGCCCTTTTAGTAAAAAAGATAGCATTAACTTAGCAATTTTATTATATTTTAGTTATAAGTGTACTAATACTTAGTCCTATATTATATTAAATATAGGATTAACTTAGTTACTAAATATAATTCTACCTAAATTAGTAAGGGGGTTATAGTAACTTTAAAAAAGGCTATAATTTCTATTATTTATAATAATATTTATTATATTACTTACTATATCTATACTCTAAGCTTAATATACTATTAAGAAGAGAGATAAATAGATAAAGTAAATCTTTTTATTAACTTTTTAAGCGAATTAGAGTTAATTCTATAGCGCTATTATAGTGTAGGCGAATTCGCGAAAGTTTTTTCAGATTTTATATATATTGAGTAGTATTTACTAATTTATATAGGAAAAACCTTAGTATAGGGAGGAAAACCTATATACTATATATTTATATATCTACGAAGGCTTATATAGGCTTTATAGTAAAATTAGCTATAAAAGTAAGATATACTACTTACTAAGCTAAATATAGTAATAGTTACTAAAAGGTAGAATAAAAAGGTTTAAGTATAAATAGAATTTATATCTAATTAATAGTAATCCTAAGAAACTAATATAAGCTAATAAGGTTCTAAGGTAACCTTAGTATAAGTTAGTTTATATTAAGCAGTCTCTTAAGCTTACTTATTTAGCTTATTTTTAATTAATATAAGCTATTAAATAGTAAGAAATAAGTTAGAGATAGTAGTAATATAAGGGAATTTAAAGTCTTATTAAAGTTAATAGGGTGCTAATATAGTTTTTATTTAAGTTAGAGAGTTTAGTTTAAATTAATAAAGTAGCTAGCTAATAGTTATAAGATTTAGTAGTAAAATTATATAAGAGTAGGTAGTTAAAAAGATAAATAAAGGCTTTTCCTTTAAGTTTTTAATCTTTTCTTTTTTCTCTTTTTTTCTTTAATTATCTCTTTTATTTATAAGTTATCCCTTACTTTATATTACTATAATAAAGCTACTATAGTTTTAATTAATACTTATTAACTTCTTCTTTTAAAATATACTTAATAAAAGAAATTCTAAAAACCTCTTTTTAAAGCTAATAAGTTCCCTTATTAATCTTATATTAATATAAGATTAATATTACTTAAGGGTGCTACTTAAGCTTAGCTTTACTATCTTTACTTTATATAATCTAAGGATATTATAAACTATTATTATTATTATTATTATTAAATTACACTAAATAGCTCTAGGAGCTACTTTCTAGTACCTCTGCTTATTTTACTACATAGGAAAAACCCTAGAGTAGAGAGGAAAACCTATATACTACTATATATTAGCCTATAATTAAGGCCCTTATATAGGACCCTAATGGTTTTAGCGTATAAGATATAGTATACTGCTAGCTAAGTTAACAGCTATAGTTGCTAAAAGGGCTAAGGAAAGATTAACGCAGTAGGTATATATAATTTATATATTAGAGATGTGTAGTTTAGATGTGTGTTAGAGATATTTAGGTATAGTTTAGTTTAGAGCTAGTAGGAGTCTGCGTTAGTTGCTTATTTAACACTTTTAGAATATATTATATAGTAGTTCTGCGTTAGGTAACGCGTTATTAGACTTACCTAATTAGGAACGCAGTTACTAATTTAGTATATAGTTACTAATCTAGTATAAATAGGCTAAGGGTTTAGTTTAGGTCTAGGGTAGGAGTTTATTAGTGCTACTATATTTTTATATTATAAACAAACTTTCGCAAATTCGCCTGCACCGCGATAGCGCTGCGGAATCGACTCTAATCCGCTTAAAAAGTTAATAAAAAGATTTGCCTTATCTGTTTACCCCCCTCCCTAATAGCGTATTAGGCTTAAAGCGTAGAAGCAGCGGGCGATGTAATAGATATTGTTATAAATAGTAGGAATTATAGCCTTTCTTAAAGTTACTATAACCCCCTTACTAATTTAAGTAGGATTATGTTTAGCAACTAAGTTAAGCCTACATTTAATGTAACGTAGGACTAAGTATTAGTATACCTACAACTAAAATACAATAAAATTGCTAAGTTAGTGCTGTCTTTTTTACTAAAAGGGCTTTAAAATATTATTCTATGCGTTATTAATATAGAGACTATATAGGCCTAATAAAAGGCTATAACTTACTCTTACCTAACACTAAGAGACTTAGTAATAACCTCTACCCTTAAGGCAATAGTTAAGAAGGTAGTTAAGAAGGCACTTTAGCCTAAAACTGTAATAAAAACGTTATAGATATAAGTTATAGCTAGTGGCTTACCTACCTACCCCCTTATTATAGTAGCTTAACCCCTTGCTTTTATAGCAGTCTCCCTATATATTTATTATAAAACTATTATAAAAGGATAAGGTATTAGTAATATAGCTAAAAGCTATAGCCTAAAAGAGATTATTAATATTATTAATAGGGCTATAGGTAAGGACGCTGTAGTAGTAGCGTACTATCTCTATAATAGGGATATAGTAGTTACCTTTAAGAAAACAGCTAAGGCTTATATAAAAGATACTATTTAGGTCTAAACTATATTTAGATTAAAGGTAATGCTAAACTACTAAGTATTTAGTATTATTATTAAAGGCTTCCCTATTTACTACACTTAGAATACTATAAAAGAATCTATTATAAGTAACCTAGCTAGTGCTAATAGATATATAATTGTAAGGGTAGCAGCGTAGAAACCACACAGGACCTCTATATAAGCGCCCCTAATTATAGGTATTAATAATATTAATGTGGCTAACAGACTGTGCTATAGCAGAATTATATATAAAGCAGAAATATTTAAAGCTAAACCCTATAATAAAGCCTTCCACCCCTACTAATGCTACTAATGCTTTAAATACAGTTATATAGCAGCGTACTATGTATTAGCCTTATACTATAGCTGCTATATAGCTGCTTATTATAATAATAAAAGCGATTGCTCTGCCCTTATAGGAGTAGTATAAAAACACTATATAAACTACTTAAGTCCTTACCTAGTATAGTTAAAGAGTTATAAAACCGCTAATAAGTAATAGGCTAGGGCCTATGCTATATACCTAGACTAGCTTAGCGCCTTTACTACCTTAGCTAAATTAGAAACTAAGGGATAGACTAAAGTAATAAAAGGCAAAAGAAGATTAGCTAGCTCTACGCTTTTCTATAAAGCATTACTATAGAAACGCGTTAGCTACCTATAAGGCAGCTACTTAATAACAGCTAATAGGGACTCTATTACTATGCCACCCCCCCCTTACTTAAGAGGAGCTATTAAGGCTTTTTTATAGAACTATAGTAGTCTTATAGCAGAGGTGCTACTAATAGAAACTAACACCCCTTTTAATTAATAAATATAACTATATAAGTTATATACTAAAATATATAGAAGAAAACCTACTTAGTCTATATAGCCCTTAGAGCCTAGCTTAAAACTAATATAGTTACGCTCTAAGAACCTAGTAGGAGCAGTAAACTATCCCTTAACCTAAGTTTTAAACTTTACTAGCTAGTAGCTTAAAGCAACTATATAGCTATATATATTTACTACTGCTACAGTTTTAGGTTGTAAATAATATAGGTAGGTATTAACTAGTATATAATTACACTATAGAATACTAATATATATTTAATCTACTCTCTTAACTATAAATAAAACTAGATATCCCCCCTTTATACACTTTTAGAGGAGCTTACGCAGCCTTATAGCGTTTTTATTAGGGACTTTAACTAACACTATCTATTATAGGACTGCTATAAATATATATTATTAAGAAGCAAAACACTACTTATAATTATAGAGTAGTAGCAGCTTAAACTTACTATGCTTTAAAGGGAAATAATATAAAGAACTTAGGGTAAAAGGGATAGCACTATTAATTATATATAGGTATCTATAAATATAATATTATAGTTTCTAAGGGGGTGTAACCTTATTAATTCTAACTATATACTATAGCTTATCTATATTAATACTAAAGACACTAACCCCCTACCTATAAAACACTAATTTAAATAGCACTATATAAATAAAGACCTTATATCTACTAAGGCAGCGTACTAGCTCTACCTTAATAACTTTCTTTTCTCCCTAGCATATATAAGCTATATAGATATATTTATAGAATAGCTTATAGTAGAACTCTATATTATTGCTATAACTATAACACTAAAAAGGCCTTATACTAGTCCCTATATATAACTATAGTGGAACCTTAGGATAAAAAAGGCAGTCTAAAATGCTTATAGAGCTTAAAGATAATAGCGCTACTAATATACCTTAGTGAATTAAGAGGCTATATTTAAGGCAGTAGTATACTAAGACTGTATTATATGTAATAAGTAATGTAGCTCTTAGCAAAGGGTGGTAGCAGAAGTAATAGTAAGTAAAGGGAGCCTTTAGAAGCTTAAATAATAGGCTAAACTAAGAAGCAGACTCTTATTAGAAACCTAATAGGTCCTACCTTTATACTAAGGCGTAGGTAAATCCTAAACACTATAACACACTTACTAAGGCAAAGCTAGAGCTTTTTCTAATTAGTTTTTCCTAATATTTATAGTAAAAACAGACAACCTCTTAGATAACCTTAATACCTACCTTAATTCTATAGCGTTTCTTAATAAGAATAAATTTATAATAAATAAGATCTATAATATCCTTAAGTAGCTATTAAACTAAAAAGCGCTTAGACTTAATAAGCTTTTAGCTAGGTTTCTAAAGGCATATAGTAAACCTTTAGCCTATACTTTAGCCACCCTTCTTAACATATACTACTAGGCTAAATACTACCTAAAACTATTTTAGAAAGCTAAGGTAGTTGTTTTATATAAGCCTAGAAAGACCCCCTTAGAAATATAATATATAGAAGTATAGCGTTTTATTTCTCTCTTAAGTGTAATAGGTAAAATCCTTAAAGTAGTAGTAGTAGCATAGATTACCTTTATATTTAAAGAGGGAGGCGCCCTTTCTAATCTTTAAATAAGTAATAGAGTAAACTGCTTTACTAAGATAGCCCTTAGTATTTTAATAGAAGCTATAAAAATGGTATAGTATTATAGTAAGACTATATTACTTCTTTAATTAAATATCTCTATAGCCTTTAATATAGTCTACTATAGATAACTAATATATATAATGCTTATTGCTAGTTTGCCTATATAAATAGTATAGTAGGCTTAGGCCTTTACTAATAGATAAGAAGCCTACCTAACGTTTAAGGGTAAAACAACTACTACCTAACCTATGCTTATAGGGGTCCTATAAGGGTCCCCTATATCCCTAATACTATTCTTATTATATATTACACCCTTATATAAAAAACTTAAAATAGTTTACTTTACTTTAGTCCTTAGATTCTTAGATAATACAAATATCCTAGCATATAGATATATAATAGAAGAGACATAGGAACGCCTTAAAACTGTATAGAAGGTCTACTAAAAATAGTCCTAGGAATCCAGCCTTTAATTCTATCCTTAAAAAAGCAAACTTATTTATTTTACTAAGAAAAGACAACTAAATATAATATAGGTCTAGCTTAGTAATACTATAATCTAGCTAGTATAAGCTATACACTTCCTAAGAGTTTAAGTATACTATAAGCTATAGTAAAAGGCATACTAAAAACAGCTTACTAAAAAGCTTATATATTAATAGCTAGCCCTTACTACACTTACAGCGTTTATATAGGGGTGCCTACTATAGGAATTAAGACTCCTATACATATAGGTTATATAAAGCCTTATTATATACAGTATAGGTGCGCACTATACCCCTACTAAATAAGGCAGTGTAGCTAAGGGTATTGTAAAGGCATTTATTATAGAATAAACTAAGTGCCTTTAAGCAGTGTTAGGCGCCTATAAGGCAATACTATAAACCCTACTTAAGATTAAGATAGTAGTACTACCCCTTAACCTTTACCTTAACTACTAAGTTTAGTAATACTATAAACACATTAAGATAAATAGTATAGCAATAAGAATTTGTATTATATATGCTGCAGTTATAATACACCTCTGCTATTAAGCAATCTATTAAAGATAAATATAGGTTATAGACTATAAGCTATTTCTAAACTACCCCCCCCTTAATTCTAAGGCCCTTAATTTAAGCTAAAAACTAAAAAAAGAATAGAAAGATAGGTAGTATAAGGATAGAACTAAAGCCTTTGCCTATAATCTATGCTAGGACTAGTGTATAGCTAAATAGGACCCTAACTTTTATTTTAAAGCGAAAATTATCTAACTCTACCACTACCTTACTAAGTTTAAATTAGCAGCCCTTATTTAGATATATATAGAAAAGATTAGCCTTAATTACTTCCTCTATAACTACTATATTTCTAGGGTAGAATTACTAATATACTACTATTAGGGTAAAGAGGAGGACTACTAATATCTAATTATATAGTGCTTAGAATACAACTACCTTTAACTAATAGGCGCTAAAGTAGGACTAATATAGAACTAAAGGGATGTTTATATAGCCTTTAACTTACTTAAATTAGCAAAATACCTTACCTAATAGATACTTAGTATTAGCTAACTCCCTTAATACCACCTAGCTTTTATACTCTAAAAAAGATAGGAGATTAACTATATAGAGAAGGATAGGGCTTAAGGCAAACCTAATAAGGAGATAAGGGGGATGTAAGTAGAAAGGAGCCTATATAGTTATTATATAAAGACTAATAACTATAAATAAATATAAGAAGGTAGTAAAGGAGGGGCTGTGCTAGGACTAGGCTGTGGCTGCTTAATTTATTTATTTATAGAAATTATAAAGTAAAAAGGAAAATAGCTACTAAAGACACTTTAGGTGCCTTAAGGGCGTCCCTAAGGGCGCCCTTAGGTCCTACTATAGCCTTAGATTGCCCCCCCCTTCCCTCTCTTTAAACCCTCCCTCTCCTTACTTATTCTACCCTTATTCCCTATTCTCTCCCCCCTTTCCCTACTATTCTTAGCTAGGTTCCCTTTTATAGCTATTATAGCTACTATTGCTAATAAGGTGTTAGTCTACTCTATAGCTATAGCTAAACATCTTATATAGCTTAGTATATCCTACTTAAAGCCCTTAAAGACCGCCTTAGTAATAGTAGAGGTCTAATCTATACTTAGCTTAGCGTTAACTAAGCGCTAAGTAGTCCCTTAAACCTTTTTATATGCTTTAAACTATAATATATTAACTAGGTAAGAATAGATATAGGACTAAACTAAACTTATATTAAATAGGGACTTTAAATTATTCTTATCTTTATTATTATAAGTTACTTAAAAATTAAAGAGAGCCTATACCTCTGCTTAATAGGAGGTATATATAGGCAAGGGCTGCTTTAGTTAGGGACTATATTAAACCTAAAATAGATTAGGACAACTTACCCTATTATAATTATACCCTACTATATAGCATTTAAAATAGGAACCGTTAGTGCCTAAACAATTAGTAGCTATAATAGACTTAGGGGGGGCTTAGGAGAGAACTTACCTTTCTAATTATAGCAACTTTTTCTTAGATTTTTTATCTACGTAACGTAAGAATTATAGGGCTATTGCTGCTAAGGGCCCTAGGGGGGTTAGTACTAGAACTAGGCTAGACCCTAAGATAACTTACTAGGCTTTAATTAGTTTATTAAGGCATAGACTTCCCCTAAAATTATTAGTAGAACTAAAGACTTAGACTAAGCCTATATTAGAAACTAAAGGGAAGAGGGAAGGGCACTTACTAATTTAAGCTTTTACTATAGAGAAGAAGAGGAAAGAGAGGTTCTTAAACTTAAGGGGGGGGGCCCTACTTATAGAAAAAGACCTAACCCTTTAAATTACTTATTAGTAAGCTAGTCTTAATTAAGAAATTAAAGAGTAGAAATATAGAAGCGCAGTAGTACTAATAAACTCCTGCCCTAAACCTAGACTAAACCCTTAGCCTATTTATATTAGATTAGTAACTATATATTAGATTAGTAACTGTATTCTTAATTAAGTAAGTTTACTAACGCGTTACCTAATATAGAACTACTATATAATACATCTTAGAAGTGTTAAACGGGCGACTAACGCAGACTCCTACCGGCTCTAGACCGGACTATACCCAGATATCTCTAATACACGCCTAAACTATGCGTCTCTAATACGTAAATTATGTGTGCCTACTGCATTAATCTTTCCTTAGCCCTTTTAGCAACTGTAGCTGCTAACTTAGCTAGTAGCGCACTATATTTCACGCGCTAGAACCGCTAGGGTCCTGTATAGGGGCCCTAATTATAGGCTAATATATAGTAGTACATAGGTTTTCCTCCCTACTCTAGGGTTTTTCCTATGTAGTAAAATAAGCAGAGGTACTAGATAGTAGCTCCTAGAGCTATCTAGTGTAATTTAATAATAATAATTAATAAATATATAATTATAAGAGTAATAGCATAAAAACTATATAAAACCTTTATATAAGCACCCTTAATTATAAGTATTAATAATATTAATATAGCTAATAAACTATATTATAGTAAAATTATATATAAAGTAAAAATATTTAAAGCTAAACCTTATAATAAAGCCTTTTATCTTTATTAATACTATTAATACTTTAAATATAGCTATATAGTAATATACTATATATTAGCCTTATACTATAGCTATTATATAGCTACTTATTATAATAATAAAAATAACTACTTAGCCCTTATAAAAGTAGTATAAAAATATTATATAAACTACTTAAGCCTTTACTTAATATAGTTAAAGAGTTATAAAACTATTAATAAATAATAAGCTAAGGTTTATATTATATACTTAAACTAGCTTAATACTTTTACTATTTTAACTAAATTAAAAACTAAAGAATAAACTAAAGTAATAAAAAGTAAAAAAAAATTAGCTAGCTTTATACTTTTTTATAAAGTATTACTATAAAAATATATTAACTACTTATAAAGTAGCTACTTAATAATAGCTAATAGAAACTTTATTATTATATTACTTTTTTTTTATTTAAAAAAAGCTATTAAAGCTTTTTTATAAAACTATAGTATTTTAATAGTAAAAGTATTATTAATAAAAACTAATACTCTTTTTAATTAATAAATATAATTATATAAGTTATATACTAAAATATATAAAAGAAAACTTACTTAGTTTATATAGCTTTTAAAGCTTAGCTTAAAATTAATATAGTTATACTTTAAAAACTTAGTAAAAGTAGTAAATTATCTTTTAACTTAAGTTTTAAACTTTATTAATTAATAGCTTAAAGTAATTATATAGCTATATATATTTACTATTACTATAGTTTTAAGTTATAAATAATATAAATAAGTATTAACTAATATATAATTATATTATAAAACACTAATATATACTTAATTTACTCTTTTAATTATAAATAAAACTAAATATCCCTTTTTTATATACTTTTAAAAAAGCTTATATAGCTTTATAGTATTTTTATTAAAGACTTTAATTAATATTATTTATTATAAAACTATTATAAATATATATTATTAAAAAGTAAAATATTACTTATAGTTATAAAGTAGTAATAGCTTAAACTTATTATATTTTAAAGGGAAATAATATAAAAAACTTAAGATAAAAGGGATAATACTATTAATTATATATAAATATTTATAAATATAGTGTTATAGTTTTTAAAAGGGTATAACCTTATTAATTCTAACTATATACTATAGCTAATCTATATTAATACTAAAAATACTAACCTTTTACTTATAAAATATTAATTTAAATAATATTATATAGATAAAAACTTTATATTTACTAAAATAGTATATTAGCTTTACCTTAATAACTTTCTTTCCTTTTTAGTATATATAAGCTATATAAATATATTTATAAAATAGCTTATAATAAAACTTAATATTATTACTTTAACTATAATACTAAAAAGGCTTTATATTAGTCTTTATATATAACTATAGTAAAACCTTAAGATAAAAGAGATAGTTTAAGATACTTATAAAGCTTAAAAATAATAATATTACTAATATACCTTAATAAATTAAAAAACTATATTTAAGGTAATAATATACTAAAACTATATTATATATAATAAGTAATATAGCTTTTAGTAAAAGGTAATAATAAAGATAATAATAAGTAAAAGAAGCTTTTAAAAGCTTAAATAATAAGCTAAACTAAAAAATAAACTTTTATTAAAAACTTAATAAGTTCTACCCTTATACTAAGGTATAAGTAAATTTTAAATACTATAATATACTTATTAAGGTAAAGCTAAAGCTTTTTTTAATTAGTTTTTTCTAATATTTATAGTAAAAATAAATAATCTTTTAAATAATCTTAGTACTTACCTTAATTTTATAGTATTTTTTAATAAGAATAAATTTATAATAAATAAAATCTATAATATTCTTAAATAGCTTTTAAACTAAAAAGTACTTAAACTTAATAAGCTTTTAATAAGGTTTTTAAAGGTATATAATAAACCTTTAACCTATACTTTAACTACCTTTTTTAATATATATTATTAAACTAAATACTACTTAAAACTATTTTAAAAAGCTAAAGTAATTATTTTATATAAGCTTAAAAAGACCCTTTTAAAGATATAATATATAAAAGTATAGTAACTTATTTCTTTTTTAAGTATAATAAATAAAATCCTTAAAGTAATAGTAATAATATAAATTATTTATATATTTAAAAAGAAAGGCGCTTTTTTTAATCTTTAAATAAATAATAAAGTAAACTATTTTACTAAGGTAGCTTTTAATATTTTAATAAAAGCTATAAAAATAGTATAATACTATAGTAAAACTATATTACTTCTTTAACTAAATATTTTTATAGTATTTAATATAGTTTACTATAAATAACTAATATATATAATACTTACTATTAAATTACTTATATAAATAGTATAGTAAGCTTAAGCCTTTATTAATAAATAAAAAGCTTACTTAATATTTAAAGGTAAAATAACTACTACTTAATCTATACTTATAAAAGTTTTATAAAAATCCTTTATATCTTTAATACTATTTTTACTATATATTATACCCTTATATAAAAAACTTAAAATAGTTTATTTTACTTTAATTCTTAGATTTTTAAATAATATAAATATCTTAATATATAAATATATAATAGAAGAGATATAAAAATACTTTAAAATTATTTAAAAGGTTTATTAAAAATAGTCTTAAAATTTAGCCTTTAATTTTATTTTTAAAAAAGTAAACTTATTTATTTTACTAAAAAAAAATAATTAAATATAATATAGATTTAGCTTAATAATACTATAATTTAGCTAATATAAACTATATACTTTTTAAGAGTTTAGGTATACTATAAGCTATAGTAAAAAGTATATTAAAGATAGCTTATAAAAAAACTTATATATTAATAGTTAACTCTTATTATACTTATAGTATTTATATAAAGGTACCTATTATAGGAATTAAAACTCTTATATATATAGATTATATAAAGCCTTATTATATATAATATAGGTATATACTATATTTTTATTAAATAAGATAATATAGCTAAAGGTATTATAAAAGTATTTATTATAAAATAAACTAAGTGCCTTTAAATAGTATTAAGTACTTATAAAGTAATATTATAAACTTTACTTAAAACTAAAATAATAGTACTACCCTTTAACCTTTACTTTAACTATTAAATTTAATAATACTATAAATATATTAAAATAAATAGTATAGTAACTAAGATTTATATTATATATACTATAGTTATAATATACTTTTGCTATTAAGTAACTTATTAAAGGTAAATATAAGTTATAAACTATAAGTTATTTTTAAACTACTCTCTCTTTAATTTTAAGGCTTTTAACTTAAGCTAAAAACTAAAAAAAAAATAAAAAGATAAATAATATAAAGATAAAACTAAAGCCTTTACCTATAATTTATACTAAAACTAATATATAACTAAGTAAGACTTTAACTTTTATTTTAAAGTAAAAGTTATTTACCTTTATTATTATTTTATTAAATTTAAATTAATAGCTCTTACTTAAATATATATAAAAAAGATTAGCTTTAATTACTTTCTTTATAACTATTATATTCTTAAAGTAAAATTACTAATATATTATTATTAAGGTAAAAAAAAGGACTACTAATACTTAATTATATAGTATTTAAAATATAACTATTTTTAACTTATAAGTATTAATATAAAACTAATATAAAACTAAAGGGATATTTATATAGCCTTTAACTTATTTAAATTAGTAAAATACCTTACTTAATAAATACTTAGTATTAGCTAACTCTCTTAATATTATTTAGCTTTTATACTTTAAAAATAATAAGAAATTAACTATATAAAAGAGAAAGGGGCTTATAATAAGCTTAATAAAAAAAAGAGAGAGATATAAATAAAAAGGAGCTTATATATCTATTATATAGAGACTAATAATTATAAATAAATATAAAAAAGTAGTAAAGAAAGGCTATATTAATATTAAGCTATAGCTACTTAATTTATTTATTTATAAAAATTATAAAGTAAAGAGAAAAATAGCTACTAAAAATAGTTTAAAAGCCTTAAGAGCAGCCTTAAGAGCGCTCTTAAGTCTTACTATAGCTTTAAAAAGCTCCCTTCTCTCTCTTTAAACCCTCTCTTTTTTTACTTTTTTTACTTTTATTTTTTATTCTCTTCTCTCTCTCTTTATTATTTTTAATTAAATTCCCTTTTATAGATATTATAGCTATTATTATTAATAAGATATTAGTTTATTTTATAGCTATAGCTAAATATTCTATATAGCTTAGTATATCTTACTTAAAGCCCTTAAAAACTACTTTAATAGTAATAAAAGTTTAAGCTAAGCTTAGCTTAATATTAACTAAGCGCTAAGTAGTTCTTTAAACCTTTTAATATACTTTAAACTATAATATATTAATTAAATAAAAATAAATATAGAATTAAATGAAACTTATATTAAATAAGGACTTAAAATTATTTTTATTTTTATTATTATAAATTACTTAAAAATTAAGGAGAGCTTATATCTTTATTTAATAAAAGATATATATAAATAAAGGCTACTTTAGTTATAAACTATATTAAATCTAAAGTAAACTAAAATAACTTACTTTATTATAAAAACGCCCTATTATATAGTATTTAAAATAGAAACTATTAATACTTAAATAATTAATAATTATAATAAACTTAAAAAAGACTTAAAAAAAAGCTTACCTTTTTAATTATAATAACTTTTTCTTAGATTTTTTATTTATATAATATAAAAATTATAAAGCTATTATTACTAAGGGCCTTAAAGGGGTTAATACTAAAACTAAGCTAAACCTTAAAATAACTTACTAAGCTATAATTAGTTTATTAAAGTATAATCTTCCCTTAAAATTATTAGTAAAACTAAAGACTTAAACTAAGCTTATATTAAAAACTAAAAGGAAAAAGAAAGGGTACTTACTAATTTAAGCTTTTACTATAAAAAAAAAGAGAAAAAAAAGGTTTTTAAATTTAAAAAAAAAGGGCTTTATTTATAAAAAAAAACCTAACCTTTTAAATTACTTATTAATAAGCTAATTTTAATTAAAAAATTAAAAAGTAAAAATATAAAAGTATAATAATACTAATAAACTTCTACCTTAAACTTAGCTTAAACCCTTAGTTTATTTATACTAAATTAATAATTATACTTTAAATTAGTAACTATACTTTTAATTAAATAAGTTTAATAATATATTACTTAATATAAAACTATTATATAATATATTTTAAAAGTATTAAATAGGTAACTAATATAAACTCTTATTAGCTTTAAACTAAACTATATTTAAATATTCCTAATATATATTTAAACTATATATTTTTAATATATAAATTATATATACCTACTATATTAATTTTCCTTTAGCTCTTTTAGTAACTATAGCTATTAACTTAATTAGTAATATACTATAGTTTATATATTAAAACTACTAAGGCTTTACTTTAAGGCCTTAATTATAAATAAATATATAGTAGTATATAAATTTTCCTTCTTACTCTAAGGTTTTTCTTATATAGTAAAATAAGTAAAGGTACTAGAAAATAGCTCCTAAAGCTATCTAGTGTAATTTAATAATAATAATAATAATTAATAATAATAGCTTAAAATAAAGTTATAGTATTAATAATATATAAAATAGGTTTATTATTAATTTAAAGGATATTAATAATAACTTTATAATTAAATTTATAGTTTTTTTTTATTATAAATTTAAACCTATTAAGAGATTTACTATAAAGTTAATATTAATAGTATTTATAGGTTAGCTTTTTAATAATTTTTATAATTATATCTTTACTAGCTTATTATAATAGCTAGCTTAGTTATATAATAAAAAAGTAACTAAAATAGTAGTAAAGTTAATAAATTTCTTATTTTAAGAGATAAAAAACCTTAGCTTTATTAGCTTATAAAGTTTACTAAAAATATCCTTATTTATAAATAATTAAAACTCTTATTAATTTTTAAATTAGTATATTTTTAATATTATTAAGCTTTACCTTTATCTTATTTATATTTATAATATAATATAGAAATAGTGTTAATAAGCTAAAAATATAAAAATTAATAGTGCTAAAAACTATTAGTACTTAAAGGATACCTAAGGATTTTACTAATTTTATACTAAAGTTAATAGTATATTAATTTATAGTTTTAATCTTTAAGTAAGGTATTAGCTTTATTAATACCTTTACTTAGTTAAAACTAATAATTTAAATATCTATAGTATTAATATTAGGTATAATTCCTTAAAATACTTTATTACTAAATCTTTTTTTTAATATAAAGTATTAAAGGTTAAAGTTATTAATATAGTTATAGGGGTTATTTTTTAATAAAGTATATTTAAAAGTATTATTCTTAAGTATCTTTAAAAGTTAAAATCCTTTAAAAGTTAAGGTTTATAGTATATATATTAGTAGCTTTAAAGCTAACTTTATATTTATAATAAAGGTTATAATAAAAAATTATATAAAGGTTAGCTTTAAAGGGTCTTATTGCTTTTTTTCTATAATAAAGAAGGTATTAATAGCTTATTAAGCTAAATAATCTTTTTTATTATCTTTTTTTAGATTTTTATTATTATATTTCTTTAAAGTGTTTTTAAAAGCTTATAAAAAAGTATTATAGCTATCTTTTATAAATAGTGTTTTATAGTTCTTACTTTTTTACTACTTTTCCTTTACCTTTTACTACTTATACTTAAGGTAGTTAGTTAATTAATAGCTTTATTTATTATAAATAAAGCACTTATAAGGAAAATATAACTTTTTTTACTTTTATATAGAAAAATAAAACTTATTTACTTAGCTATAGTAATAGTTTATAAAGTAAGCCTTATTATAGTTACTTAAATTACTTATTTTTATAATTTATTACTATAAGTTAATAATCTTATTAACCCTTAAGCACTTTTTAAGGTTTTTAAACACTCTTTTAAAGGTTAATATATAAAGGAAAATTACTAATTTATACTTAAAAATACTATTAATAGCTATAATTAGCTAACTTTAAAGCTTTATATTAACTATATTTAGTAAGAAAAGGCTATAATAGATTTTTTTAAGTTTAATAATAAAAAGCTTAAGGTATTATAACTTAGTTTTATTAAGGTTATTAATAATAATTTTACTAAAAGTAAGTTTATTTTATTTAATTTAATAGAATTATTAATTACTTTTTATTTTAAAGTGATTTTTTATATAAGTTATAAGCTTATAAAATAATAGAAATTTACTTAAAAGTATATTAAAGTAAAAGATAAGGGTATCTTTTATAAATATTATAAAAAAAGCTTAAAGCTAAACCTTTTATAAAATATTACTTTTTACATATATATTAGTAAAGATATTAACCTTTAGAGTTAAAAAGTTATATATCTTACTATTATATTTATCTTTCTTAATATATTCTTTAATAAAGTCTTTTAAAATTTAGTAAATTTACTTATTTATAAGGTTATTAAAAGTAGATATTTATAAGTTTCCTTATAAGTCTTACTTCTTTTATTAACTATTAAGGTACTAACTTTACTAGCTTTTAATAGATTTTTGTGATAGATTCGAGCTTTAGGCTCGGATTCTAAGCGCTCCCTCTATAGGCCCTTTACAGGCCTATAGGGCTCGCTTAGAGTCGCCCTTATACACCTATATTATATATAAGCCAGATATATAGCAGAG
Source organism: Claviceps sorghi (assembly GCA_018360135.1). Classification (NCBI taxonomy): domain Eukaryota; kingdom Fungi; phylum Ascomycota; class Sordariomycetes; order Hypocreales; family Clavicipitaceae; genus Claviceps; species Claviceps sorghi. Next base: position 2,286 of record SRPV01000011.1, on the reverse strand, counting down.
GGGAGAAGGGCTTCCTCCTTCTCCCCTAAGGATATTAATAATACTATTATCGCTAGAAAGCAGCAGCCTTCTAGGCTAGACCATAACAATTTTAACTATTCTTTAAGTTATTTAAAATAATATACTTAACTTTATAATTTAAAGAGTTTTTAAAAGCTTTTTTTTAATAAAAAGAAAGCCAAAGAGACTTTTTTAGCTTATAAAGTGTAAAAAGGGAGCTTTTATATATATTATATAGCTATATAGAGTTCTTATATATTTTATAAGTTAATAAAAGGGTTTTATATACTTTACTCTTTTAAAGAGGGATTTTATATACTTTATATAAGAGAAAATAGTAAGTTAAGGAATCTTTAGTTAATTTCTTTATTAATAAGCTTTTTTAACTTAAAAAAAGATTTAATAACCTTAGCTTATATATCTTTATTAAGCTTAACTTTTTAGTTTTAAAGAATATTTTTTAAAGCTTTTTAAATTAAAGTATTAATTTTTTTAAAGTTAAGGAATTTTTAGTTTTTAAAATTCTTTTAAAAGTTATAGATTATTTACTTAAGGCTTTAGTTTTTATTATAATATAGCTAAATATAGTATATAAATATATTATTAAGCTTAATAAAAGAAGTAATATAAAGGTTAGCTAAGTTATTTTAAGTATACTTTTAATTAAGTAAAATTATATTATAAAAGCTTTTAATAATATTAAGTATAGTATTAAAATATAGGTATTTTAATCCTATTATTAAGTTAAAATTAAGGTTTTTTTAGTCTTATTTTTATAATATCTTTTAAAAAAAGTCTTTCTTTTATAGTTATATTATAGTATTATATTTATTAATTAACTTAATTAAAAAAAAAACTTAGTTTTTACTTTAAAAATTAAAAAATAAAAAATTAAGGGTTTTTATTATAATAAATAATAAAAATAAAGGTCTTTTTATATAATAATTAGTAGTAGTATTTAAGTTTATAAAAGTTATTATTATAAAAAGGGTCCTTTTCTTTTATTAATAAAAAATAGTTATATAAATAGAACCTAACCTTAAAAGGTTTTTTAAAAAGTATAAAAATTTCTTATTTATAGTATAGTAGTAAAACCTAACCTTATAAAAGGTCTTTTAAAAGCTATCTTTTTAAATAACCTTATAAATCTATAGTTTTATAACTATTAATTAGTATTAGCTTAGTTAGTATTATATATAATAAAAAGAATAATAAAAAAGGGTTTAATTTAGCTTATTTTATAAAGGTTCTAAGCTAGCTTAAAAGGTTAAAAAAGGTAGAGAAAGTAGTAGTATTATTAGCTTACTTTTCCCCTTAAGTATAGCCCTATATTTATAGGAATGCACTTAATAGGAGCGCTGTTCGCTCCTATTAATCTGCCTAGGTTGCACTAAGGTTTTCCTATAAGGGGGCAATTCTAACAGACTATAAGCTATTTTTAAACCACCCCCCCTTTAACCTTAAAGCTTTAAGCTTAAGTTAAGAACTAAAAAAAGAATAAAAAGATAGGTAGTATAAGGATAAAACTAAGGCCTTTACTTATAATCTATACTAAGACTAATATATAGCTAAATAAAACCTTAACTTTTACTTTAAAGTAAAAGTTATTTACTTTTACTATTATTTTATTAAGTTTAAATTAATAGCTTTTATTTAAATATATATAAAAAAGATTAGCTTTAATTACTTTTTTTATATTTACTATATTCTTAAGGTAGAATTACTAATATATTACTATTAAGATAAAGAGAAAGACTACTAATATTTAATTATATAGTACTTAAAATATAACTATTTTTAATCTATAAATATTAATATAGAACTAATATAGGACTAAAGGGATATTTATATAGCTTTTAATTTATCTAAATTAGTAAGATATTTTACTTAATAAATACTTAATATTAGCTAACTCTCTTAATACTATTTAGCTTTTATACTTTAAAAATAATAAGAAATTAACTATATAAAAAAGAAAAAGGCTTATAATAAGCTTAATAAAAAGGAGAGAGAGATATAAATAAAAAGAAGCCTATATATTTATTATATAAAGACTAATAACTATAAATAAATATAAAAAAGTAATAAAAAGGGGTTATATTAAGAATAAGCTATAGCTACTTAGTTTATTTATTTATAAAAGTTATAAAAAAAAAGAAAAATAACTATTAAAAACACTTTAAGCACCTTAAGGGCAGAGCATTGGAATACAAATTTGTATTGTATTTTTTTGCCTTTTAATGTATTTGTATTGTATTTTTTTTGTATTGTATTGTATTTGTATTG